>CAVNZG010000999.1:0-117418 GCA_963693315.1 Diogma glabrata
TGAACCATGTGGTGCTCTAAATCCCAATTCTGTTTGTATGAGAGTGGTAAATGTAGTAATAATTTTCCAAAACCTTTTTCTGAAAATATTAAAGAATATGTGAATGGTTATCCTTTGTACCGTCGACGTGAGAATGGTATGAGTGTTGATGTACGTGGTGCATCTCTTGATAATAGATATGTTGTTCCGTATAATATTTATCTTCTTGCAAAATTCAATTGTCATATTAACGTGGAAATATGTACGACTGTTAAAAGTGTGAAATATGTTTACAAGTATGTATATAAAGAGTATGATTCTGCCAATGTTGAATTGAGAGTGAATGGAGAGAATGCAGTGAATAATGATGATGCGATTGTGGGAAATGAAATTCAAGATTTTTTGAATGGACGGTATGTTGGTTCGACTGAAGCTGCTTGGCGCATATTTGAATTTTCAATGCATTTTCAATCTCATACAATTATTTGACTTGATTGTCATTTGCCTAATAGACAAAATGTTTATATCAGGAATGGTAATGTGGCTGGCACAGTCGCAAATGTATCAAGAACAAAATTGTTAGCATTTTTCCATTTGAATTCCATTGATAATTTAGCTAATGAGTTTTTGTATACAGAATTAATTATGTTTGGTATGACCAAAGTAAATCGTGGAAAGAAGACAACGTGGGGCTGATAAAGTTGTTGCTCGATTATATATGGTTACTCCAAAAGATATAGAATTGTTTCATATGCGTTTACTTCTGTTGCATGTTCGTGGTCCAAAATCTTTTTTTGATCTACGTATGTATGAAGGTGTACCCTACCCTACTTTTGTTGCAGCATGTGAAGCTCGAGGTATTGCAACAAATGATAATGAATAGCGTGAATGTTTACTTGAAGCTTCAGAAATTCAATCACCAAAACAGTTTCGTCAATTATTTGCATTTATCTGTGGTTTGAATGTTCCTCCGAATGCTTTAGCTTTTTTTCTTGACAGCTCATGCAGGTTGTGGCAAAACTTTTGTTCAAACGGCAATCATTCATAAATTTAATTCACTAAATCTTTCGTGTATTGTAACTGCCTTCAGTGGTATTGCATCAACTCTTTGATTGGGGGGCGAACTTTGCATAATGTTTTCAAATTACCAATTCCATTATTAGAGAATTCAATGCCAAATATAACTCCAAACAGTGTACATGGCACATATATTAATAATGCATCAATCATTACTAGGAGGGCCCGGCGTGCTTCGCTACGCTTATAAATAAAGTTTTTGCGTAGACATTTTGTTGACGTAGAAGCAATGATTTCAAAAGTGGTAATGAGAAATGCTACCATATAATTTTTAATTTTTCTTTTTAAATATATGAATGAAAAATAATCAGAACTCTAGCTGATCAGTTCGGATATATGAAAAATTAGCGAAGCTTACTTGAAAACTTATTTGATCGCTAATTTTTCATATATCCCAACTGATCAGCTAGAGTTCTGATTATTTTTCATTCATATATTTAAAAAGAAAAATTAAAAATTATATGGTAGCATTTCTCATTACCACTTTTTGAAATCATTGCTTCTACGTCAACAAAATGTCTACGCAAAAACTTTATTTATAAGCGTAGCGAAGCACGCCGGGCCCTCCTAGTATATATATATATGTATATATATATAAATATATATATATATATATATATATATATATATATATATATATATATATATATATATATATATATATATATTATATATATATATATATATATATATATATATATATATATATATATATATATATATATATATATATATATATATATATATTAGACTGGTCGTTAAAAACTAAATTTTCCGAGACGCCCCCTGGAAAAATTCTTTGTGGTCGAAAAAACCACAACGGCATTATTTTTTTTTTTTTTAAGTCAAAAGAACACGTGCCGCAAAATCATCGAAGTTTATTTTTTGATAAAATTGTTAATATCTCATAAAATATGCAGATATAAAAAAAAATCACACAATCATTTTTGTAGGAAATTTAATTCTCTACAAAAAAGGTCCATGTCATTTTTTTCCTAAAACCTATATTTCTGATAATATTTTGAAATAAAACTTGAAATTCTTCGAAACTCGTAAAACCAAATGATGAAAATTTCGACGAAAAAGTACTAATTTTGATTTTTTTTGTCACGATTATTTTTTTATACATTTCATTCTATAGAATAAGAAGAAAATTAGGACTTTTTCGTCATCTTTATTTTTTATGTTTTTTAAAAATTACGAAAACTTACAAGTTCGTTTTCAAAATATCATGAGAACTATACGTTTTCGGAAAAAAAATGACTTGGTCCTTTTTTGTAGAGAATTAAATTTCCTACAAAAATGGTTATGTAATTTTTTTTGACATCTGCATATTTTATGAGATATTTGAAAAAGTCTACGAATTTTTCAAAAATCAACTTCGACGATTTTGCGGCACGTGTTCTTTTGATTTAAAAAAAAAAATAATGCCATTGTGGTTTTTTGACCACAAAGAATTTTTCCAGGGGCGTCTCGGAAAATTTAGTTTTTAACGACCAGTCTAATATATATATATATATATATTATATATATATATATATATATTATATATATATATATATATATATATATATATATATATATATATATATATATATATATATATATATATATATATATATATATATATATATATATATATATATATATATATATATATATATATATATATATATATATATATATATATATATATATATATATATATATATATATATATATATATATATATATATATATATAATATATATATATATATATGTATATACATATATATATATATATATATATATATATATATATATATATATATATATCCGACGGTATCCGGCGTCCTTTGCTACGCCTATAAATAAAGTTTGTGTGTATACATTTTGTTGACGTAGTAGCAATAATTTCTAGGAATAGTAATGAGAAACGATTTTCTATTTTTTTTTTTAAATATGAATGTAAAAGGATCAGCACTCTAGTTGATCAGCAAAATATAAAAAAATAGTATTATATATAAAACAAAGGATATATAAAAATAATACGCGATCAAACAAGTTTTCAGGTGTGTAAGGTTTCAGGTGTGACTCTACATAGAACATTATACGGAACAGAAATCGATTCACCAATGTTCACAGTGCTCATGCGGTTTAATATACGCTTTCTTTACCGGTAGGTTATTAAAAACGTTGCAAAAAATTTTGATCGTTATGTCATTTTATGGTCAGCAAGGGCAGTAAGAATAGCGACAATACATTCGATGAAGGTATAAAAGAAGTGATTGTAACAACAATGTAACATATTTTAATTTTCATGTTCAGATAATTTCTAAATTGGAACTTTATTATCTCATATGTATTTAAATGGAATTCTTCATCTGTGATTATACAATTCTAAATTGTATTTGTTCCCGACACGAAACACAAAAAAACTGTTTTAAAGAAGTTTTTTTGAGAGAAATGAACAAATACTTTAAAATTGCAAAATTCATGTGAATTAAAATAATTACTTTAAGCTTAATCACTCTAAAAATCTCTCAAAACTTTATTTGTTTTACACCAAATAGTGTAAAACTTTTGTTTATTTAACATTATACCCTTCGCATACTGTCGGTATCTGATAAGAAAGGAAATTCAAGAAAACTCGTTTTGATAACAGCCGTGTTCGATTTGACTGAAGCATTTGAAACAACGAAAAATTTAATACAATTGTTGTTGTTTTTTCAGTTGTTTCAGTCAAACTAAACGTACCTAACATTCAATTTGCATTGTATCATTTTTATTGCAACAATTATTTATTTTAATAAATTTCAAAATGTCGTATTATTTCATTTCCTCATTCGTGTGTTTGTGGGCACATTATATTTTGTGTTTTTCCGTCTAGATGCGTACACGAATAAGTCAGAAGGCATTCCGACATTAGCTGACCACATACAGTTGTCTATTTGTGAGAAGTACGGATTCTTCAAATCTACCTAGTCCACATTCTTGCATAAAAATTAATTAGAAATAATAATAAAGAAATTTTATTTTTTAAGATTGGACTCAATAAGGTGTTTCGTGAATTTAATATTTTTAACATGTCTTAAATTTTAGTATGTATAATTTTGCCATATAAATGTTATTGTTTGTCAGATTATACATTCATTTTTCAATTTCATAAAATTATGTTCAACGAAAAAAAACATTGATCAAAGCAAACTACGCGTATAAACTGATATTTAAAAAAAACCAATTAAAATAATTATCACAAATCACCAATGAAAAATAATACACGACGATTGGAAAAAGCAAATCGTAATGCACAGTTAAAAAAAAAGCTGAATATGTAATGCAATTTGCTACACATATAGGTCCTACGGATGTCACCATTATAAAATAATGCAAAGCTTGCTTTAAAAATAAATGTAACGCTCTTTGCCTTAGCATGTTATTTTCAAACTTCTAGCATAGCAAGTTGTTTTAAAACTCCTACTATTTCTATAAAAAATAAATCATTTTGTTAGAGTTTTACCAAAACTTGTAGTTTTGCGTTAGAATACCTTTTAATGCAAAATTTGCTTTGAAATTTAAAAACACCTTGCTTTACATAACCCATATAGCAAAGCTTGTATTGAAAATTGCAGTAACTTTTTCGACTGTAAGTTTTTTTGATTGTATTTCATAAATAATTTGATTGTATATTATTAAAATAAATTTTCGCTCTGATTATATAAAAAATAATAAATTCAAACTAATGAGCATGTCCGTCTCTTGAATATTGAAAAATGCAGAGGCTACTTTGATTAAATTGAATTAAATTTCCATTGTGAAAAAATTAGTAATTTTTATGATATTTTTGGGTTTCTTCATTCTCATTAATATTAGTAGTTAGAACTTTGATGTCTTTCATTGTAGGTCATTTTATTTTCAAAATACCAAACAATTAAATAGGCATCGAGATTGAATAAAATTTATTTATTTGTTTGAAATTAATTGTACAAAAAAATAAAATAAAATTCACTGTTTTGTGTATTCATTTTACTTGTTTTATCAATGAATTTCAAAATAGATTTCAATTTAAATCAATACATATTCCTCTAACGGAATGATAAAACGTTGGCTTCTTGGCTTCTTGTTAGAAGAAATATAATATAGCATTAAACCGTTACACAATAAATTACTATTATGTTGAATTAGTGAGAACGATATTTTTAGTTCTTACTACTGTGTTTGGGAATGTTATATATTTTATCTGATTCGCTCTGACAGAACGGAATGGATTAGGGATATAAGAAGTGTTTTAAACTCTGTTTATTAAACATCAAAATTTGTTGTTTTCTTTTCTTAGTTTTTTAAATTTATTTCGTTCATCCCGGTTGTTTTAAATTACATTATGTATGTGAGTATGAGCAAGCTATACCTGCACTTTCACTTATCTGCCATGAAAATTTTCATAAGGTCCGCAATGGAACTAGACCATTATTTAATCAAATATGACATACCAATATTTCACGATTTATCATTCAATGTGGTTTTTTTAATAATTTATGGTTGTCTGCATCGATGTTGATGAGAAAATAATAACTTTATTGTTCTAGTTTTGTTTAAAAAATTTTAGTCAAAAATTATTAAGAAATTAAAATATTTAGACGATAATCCAACATACAATAACGAACAAGTTTTCAAAAATACTCCAATTAGCTAAACCATACTAAAATCTTACATCAAACGAAAAACTAACATTAACTTTATACCAAAATTATAACACTAAGCAAAAAACTTTTAGATAAAAATTTTCCTCGTTTTCAAAAGCTCTATAAGAAAAACTTAAATAATGAAGAGTTTTCGAACAAAATTGTTTATATTCGTTGTCGCTCAAAGCTACAAAAAATGTTTTATATCTATAATAACGATTAAATTCAACAATTTCACATATGACAAAGAAAAACATGCAGAAGAATCAAAAGTAATTCGTTTCATCAAAAATAATCAAAACAATAACAAAGGAAAAACACAACGACAAAGAACGAAATACAAAGTTTTTCCTACTTGTTTGCCGCTTTTCTTTATGATTTCCAAAAAAGAACGACAAATTTTTTTTCGTTTTATCTTATTCTACCAAAAAATTTAACAAAAAAAATTTGTTTTTTTCGTTTGTTTTATTAAGAGATATGTTGTTGAATTTTTTTTGTTTCCTTATTTATAGAACTTTTACAGGTGCTGTTCTTAGCTATGGAATAAGTAATTGTTTTATTAAAATTTAAGTAAGTTGATAATATAACATTACGATGTGATAATAAGATTTGGTTTTTGTTTTTAAAGTACAATGTATTGTTTTATTGTAGCTGTCATAACTGTTTGCAAGACACAAAACTTTTATAGTAAGTCAAAGTGGAGTTTTTTACTTCGGTCTGAAAGACCTAAGTATTACATTCATGAGCTCTCGACGTTTTAGGACCTACTCATTCTAAAAAAGCAAAAAAAAATGTATGTCTCGGCCGCAGTCATTACCTACGCTGCAGGGATTTCAAAAATTTTTCTTTCTAGAAATAGGTATACTCAAGAGCCAGGTCCGAAAGGACGTTGTGTTCGATAACTGTACCGGAAGTGTATCAAAAAATCATTAAGTGTGTCAAAAACAGCAAATTTTCATATTTTTGGCTTAAAAAACGTTCATTTTAAGTGATTACGAGTAGGAACATTGAATTTGTAGAAATCTTGATGGTAGGGATTGGTATGTCAGATCAAAAACTAGATTTTTGCATTGCAAGTTTGTCAATAAAATGTTGTCAAGTGTGTCAAAAGAAAGATTTTTATTTATTTTTTTACCCAATTTTCTTAGGAAAAAATAAAATCAATTATTTGTTTGAAATGAAATTTTATTATTATTATTGAGAATTATGGCATTATAAGTTTGTCAAAAAAATAATGTCAAGTGTGTCAAAAAATGATTTCATTCATTTTTTTAGCCAATTTTTTGGGAAAAAAATGTAGCTGTTTTTAGATGTAGATGTAATTGCAAATGAAATTGGACATGGAAATTTTTGAATTTGTTATAGTTTTTGAAATAATTTTTGGAATTTTGAAAAAAGTTGGCATTTTTGATTTTGAAATAACTTTTGCAATATTTTTAGATTTTTGGAAAAAGCTTAAATTTTTGATTTTATTATAATTTTTGGAATATTTTTGGAATTTTGAAAAGTTTCAATTTTTGATTTTATTCTAATTTTTACAATATTTTTAGAATTCTGAAAAAAGTTTCAATTTTTGATTTTGTAAGAATTTTTGAAATATTTTTAGAATTTTGAAAAATTTTAAATTTTTGATTTTATTATAATTTTTGGAATTTTGAAAAAAGTTTGAATTTTTGATTTTGTAATAATTTTTGCAATATTTTTTGAATATTGGAAAAGTTTGAAGTTTTAAGAATTTTTGGAATATTATTGGAATTTAGCAAAAGTTTAAATACTTGATTTTATTCTAATTTTTGGAATATTCTTGGGATATTGAAAAAAGTTTGATTTTATTTAATTTGTACAATATTTTTGGAGTTTTGAAAGAAATATGAATTTGTGATTTGTTATTTTCTCGCAACGCTAAATGGAGCGGTTTCTGAGCAGTTTGCTGAGTGTATCATCATTTCACTTGTTCTATTTTTATTTAGGGTGACTTCCTTATAATAATAACACATATCTTTTTCTTGAAAATCACAAAACTTTTTATTCAATAGACATTTTCACTGTACATCGTATATTGAGAAACATGTTCGATAGACAGCTATCGAAAAAGAGACCGAACAATGAACATGTACCGAATATTTAACAAATGCTGAATGATCATTGGTATGTTAAAATAATATGGATAATTAAATCAAAAGTATTATGCGTTCCTTAAAAAGGAATACATAATAAGTTTCCCTCTTTTAAATCATTGTCCACTATCTGCAACGACTTTTAAAATACTAAATTTAAATAACCTAATTTAAAAACCATTAAAATAATTTAAAATTTGATCAAGACACAAAAACTAATGTAACTAAATTATTTAAATCTAATGACTAAAATTAACCCAATCATGTAATTATTTATTTCTGTGCTAAATACTAATACTTATTTGATGGCTTTTATTCTTTTATTCGTACCTTAATCTTTGCGGTGACCCACGCATTCTTTTTGATCTTCTTAAATCACCAGTATCACTAAATCTTCTTTTATGATTAAATTCCTTTTTTCATTATTAGCTTTAAGAGCTTCAGACTTTGGTAAAATGTGAAATGCTGGATGAAGACGATCAGTCAAATTCGAAACTCTTAATTGGTTTTCGTGAACTATTCTTACATTATTTTTAACATTAACTAAATACATAAAATTGGACAATTGTTTTAAAACTCGAGAAGGAATCCACCTCACGTATTCCTTAAAATGGTTCCTTTATAAAACATTTTCCTCCTTTTGAAATTTGTGACTGACTTTATTTTAAAATTCTTGACTGAGTTTTGGGGTGACCATTTGAATATCTTTATCTTTCTTATTATCTAAAATTTTTGGACTTTTATCATCCCCAATATTAAAACTAACCTGTCTCTTAGGATAAATCAAATCAAGCAATGACTTTGTTTTAAAAGAAAAAGTCGGACAAGTGCGAATAAAATTCGCTCGCCAAGGGTTCCGTGAATGTAAAAGAACACAATATCAAAAATAAATGACATAAAGTTATGTTGTAAAGTCTTTATATCGCCAGACTATGGACGCATAACAGAATAAATGTTTAATCGTAAACGTCTATAGTAAATGTCAATCACATCTACATTGATCAAAAATGTTACTTGAGGTTAAATCTTATCCATAGCTGTTTATGTTAGCTAAAGAAAGATTTAACCAGTATTTTAACGGTCTAAATTGGGAATATTTGTTCTATAAATCAGCGTCGAAATATAGGGTGGTATACATACACTTAAAATAACTTTTTTTTCATCAATAACTAAAAAACTGTGTATCGCAGAATTCTAAAAAATGTTGCAATGTTTCTTAAATTAAGTGTTCTTTCAAATGACACCCCATTCGTTTGGTTCCAAAAAAAGTTTTTTTGCACTCCCCACACCCATCCCCTAAACACACAGAATATTTTGGAAATTTGGTGCTCTTTCAAATGATACCCCACTCGTTTGGGTCAAAAAAAGTTTTTTTTACCCCCCTTACACCCGTCCCCTAAACACACAGAAATATAATTATTTGAGAGTTCGCTATAATTTTCGTTCAAAATATAGCCAATTTCCTGTCTCCATGAATTTTTTCAATTTTTTCTGTCAATCAGTGTCGAAACGTGGGGGGGGGAACGGTCAGGAACTTGCACATTTTTTAGAATAACTCAAAAACGGTGTACCGGAAAATTCTAAAAAAAATTGCAATGTTTTGGAAATTTTGTGTTCTTTCAAATGACACCCCACTCGCTTGGGTCAAAAAAAGTTTTTTTTTACCCTCTTTACACCCGTCCCCTAAACACACAGAAATATAATTATTTGAGAGTTCGCTATAATTTTCGTTCAAAATATAGCAAATTTCCTGTCTCCATGAATTTTTTCAATTTTTTCTGTCAATCAGTGTCGAAACGTGGGGGGGGGGGGAACGGTCAGGAACTTGCACATTTTTTAGAATAACTCAAAAACGGTGTACCGGAAAATTCTAAAAAACATTGCAATGTTTTGGAAATTTTGTGTTCTTTCAAATGATACCCCACTCGCTTGGGTCAAAAAAAGTTTTTTTTTACCCTCTTTACACCCGTCCCCTAAACACACAGAAATATAATTATTTGAGAGTTCGCTATAATTTTCATTCAAAATATAGCAAATTTCCTGTCTATGAATTTTTTCAATTTTTTCTGTCAATCGGTGTCGAAACGTAGGGGGGGGGGGAACGGTCTGGAATGTGCACATTTTTTAGAATAACTCAAAAACGGTGTACCGCAAAATTCTAAAAAAAATTGCAACGTGTTGGAAACTTGGTGTTCTTTCAAATGATACCCCACTCGCTTGGGTCAAAAAAAGTTTTTTTTTACCCTCTTTACACCCATCCCCTAAATAAACAGAAATATAATTATTTGAGAGTTCGCTATAATTTTCGTTCAAAATATAGCAAATTTCCTGTCTCTATGAATTTTTTCAATTTTTTCTGTCAATCAGTGTCGAAACGTAGGGGGGGGGAACGGTCTGGAATGTGCACGTTTTTTAGAATAACTCAAAAACTGTGTACCAGAAAATTCAAAAAAAAACTGCAACGTGTTGGAAATTTGCTGCTCTTTCAAATGATACCCCACTCGCTTGGGTCAAAAAAAGTTTTTTTTTACCCCCTTTACACCCATCCCCTAAATACACAGAAATATAATTATTTGAGAGTTCGCTATAATTTTCGTTCAAAATATAGCAAATTTCCTGTCTCTATTAATTTTTTCAATTTTTTCTGTCAATCGGTGTCGAAACGTAGGGGGGGGGGAACGGTCTGGAATGTGCACATTTTTTAGAATAACTCAAAAACGGTGTACCGCAAAATTCTAAAAAAAATTGCAACGTGTTGGAAATTTGGTGTTCTTTCAAATGACACCCCACTCGCTTGGGTCAAAAAAAGTTTTTTTTACCCCCCTTACACCCATCCCCTAAATACACAGAAATATAATTATTTGAGAGTTCGCTATAATTTTCGTTCAAAATATAGCAAATTTCCTGTCTCTATGAATTTTTTCAATTTTTTCTGTCAATCGGTGTCGAAACGTAGGGGGGGGGGGGACGGTCTGGAATGTGCACATTTTTTAGAATAACTCAAAAACGGTGTACCGCAAAATTCTAAAAAAAATTGCAACCTGTTGGAAATTTGGTGTTCTTTCAAATGACACCCCACTCGCTTGGTCCAAAAAATGTTTTTTTTTACCCTCTTTACACCCGTCGCCTAAACACACAGAAATATAATTATTTGAGAGTTCGCTATAATTTTCGTTCAAAATATAGCAAATTTCCTGTCTCTATGAATTTTTTCAATTTTTTCTGTCAATCGGTGTCGAAACGTAGGGGGGGGGAACGGTCTGGAATGTGCACATTTTTTAGAATAACTCAAAAACGGTGTACCGCAAAATTCTAAAAAAAATTGCAACGTGTTGGAAATTCGGTGTTCTTTCAAATGATACCCCACTCGCTTGGGTCAAAAAAAGTTTTTTTTTACCCCCTTTACACCCATCCCCTAAATACACAGAAATATAATTATTTGAGAGTTCGCTATAATTTTCGTTCAAAATATAGCAAATTTCCTGTCTCTATGAATTTTTTCAATTTTTTCTGTCAATCGGTGTCGAAACGTAGGGGGGGGGGAACGGTCTGGAATGTGCACATTTTTTAGAATAACTCAAAAACGGTGTACCGCAAAATTCTAAAAAAAATTGCAACGTGTTGGAAATTTGGTGTTCTTTCAAATGACACCCCACTCGCTTGGGTCAAAAAAAGTTTTTTTTTACCCCCCTTACACCCATCCCCTAAATACACAGAAATATAATTATTTGAGAGTTCGCTATAATTTTCGTTCAAAATATAGCAAATTTCCTGTCTCTATGAATTTTTTCAATTTTTTCTGTCAATCGGTGTCGAAACGTAGGGGGGGGGGAACGGTCTGGAATGTGCACATTTTTTAGAATAACTCAAAAACGGTGTACCGCAAAATTCTAAAAAAAATTGCAACCTGTTGGAAATTTGGTGTTCTTTCAAATGACACCCCACTCGCTTGGTCCAAAAAATGTTTTTTTTTACCCTCTTTACACCCGTCCCCTAAACACACAGAAATATAATTATTTGAGAGTTCGCTATAATTTTCGTTCAAAATATAGCAAATTTCCTGTCTCCATGAATTTTTTCAATTTTTTCTGTCAATCGGTGTCGAAACGTAGGGGGGGGGGAACGGTCTGGAATGTGCACATTTTTTAGAATAACTCAAAAACGGTGTACCGCAAAATTCTAAAAAAAATTGCAACGTGTTGGAAATTTGCTGTTCTTTCAAATGATACCCCACTTGCTTGGGTCAAAAAAAGTTTTTTTTTACCCCCTTTACACCCATCCCCTAAATACACAGAAATATAATTATTTGAGAGTTCGCTATAATTTTCGTTCAAAATATAGCAAATTTCCTGTCTCTATGAATTTTTTCAATTTTTTCTGTCAATCAGTGTCGAAACGTAGGGGGGGGGGAACGGTCTGGAATGTGCACATTTTTTAGAATAACTCAAAAACTGT
Organism: Diogma glabrata; assembly: GCA_963693315.1. Taxonomy (NCBI): domain Eukaryota; kingdom Metazoa; phylum Arthropoda; class Insecta; order Diptera; family Cylindrotomidae; genus Diogma; species Diogma glabrata. Next base: position 12,292 of record CAVNZG010000999.1, read on the forward strand.
GTACCACAAAATTCTAAAAAAAATTGCAAAGTGTCTGAAATTCGGTCCTCTTTCAAATGACACCCCACTCGCTTGGGTCAAAAAAGTTTTTTTCACCCTTCCCCACCCCAATCCCTTAAAAACACAAAAACATATTTATTTGAGGGTTCGCTATATTTTTCGTTCAGAGTTTATCAAACTTCCTGTCTCTGTGAATTTTTTCAAATTTTTCTGTTAATTAGGACCAACTTTTTGTGTCACTTTATTGATAATAATTCAAAAACCATGCATTGCAAAATTCTAAAAAAAATGACAATATTTCTAAAATCAAGTGCTCTTTCAAATGACACCCCACATGACCTGGTTTTAAATGATGTTTTTACCCCTTAACATTCCCACCCCTTTAATAAATATAGTTATGAGTGTCTGCCACTTTTCTATATTTTTCATTAAAAACCTCCTCAATTTTCTATCATTCCAAATATATTTCAAGATTTTCGATGAAGTAGGGTCGGAGTTAATCGGGGCAATAAAACATCCCTAAAACGTCATTTTTCAAAATTATACAAAAAATGGTGAGATGTAAAATTCCAAAATATATTTTTAAAAAATGCTGAAATGAAGCCCTTTCATATGATACCCTACTCGTCTCGCTAAAAAAATGTATGTTTTCAAAGGCTTTACATCGTACCTCCTTAAAACAAACGAACGCAACTTTATTTATTTTTTAACCCGCCATCTTGTGTGGATAGGTTAATTTTATAAGCACCTCAAATTTTAAGTTCATCGGATTAATGGTTCACGAGATAATCGAAATAATGTGAAAAACACGTTGTACTCTCACCAATAGTGTTCCGTATAAAAAACGGAACCCTAAAAAATCATATCGTTCGGAGACTGTTTTGTGACCGTGTTTAGAGTGTTTCTGTGTGTTATGAGAAATTGTTTGACTTTTTCTTGCATATCTCCACAAGGATTCGAAATAAAAAATTTTTTAAACACACTGTTAGTCGATTGTACATTTCTCTCAGCTAAACCATTTGACTAGGGATGGTAAGGTGGTGTATGAACAAGCTCAACTTTGTGGTGATCACAAAATGTTTTAAGAGCAAACGAACCAAACGGTGGACCATTATCTGTTACGATCTTTGACGGTAATCCAAAGACTACGAAAATATCAGTTAATTTTCTAATTAAATTCCTGCACGTTGTATTGTTCATGATGTTTATTTGACAAAATTTAGAATAAGAATCGAATACGATTAAAAATTCGAAATTAGAAAAATGGAAAAAAATCCAAATGAATTCTTCCGAAAGGACGTTCGCTTTCAGTCCATGTAGAAGACACAATTTCTTTTGGAACACGCCTAGTGAGTTGACAACTTTCACATGACGAGACAAATTTCTCGATATCTAAATCAATCTTATGCCACCATACATTAGATCGAGCTAGCAACTTTATCTTGACAATACCACTATGGTTACTATGTAACAAGCACAAAATTGAATTTCTTAATTTTTCTTAAATTATTATTTGATTCCCATAAAAAAGACAATTACTTTCAGAACTAAGACTATATCTGACACGATAATAACATCTTTCTTGTTCATTAACTTTCTCAGGCCAATCAGACATGGTGTGAGTTAGAACTTCTTTTAGTATCGGATCCTTAGACGTTTTGGAAGCGATTTTAACAATATCCAAAGGAAGCTCATTTGACGTATTTAAAAAACTAATAGAACTATTTTCATCTATTTCTGTACTATCCTGTAACGGAAGACGTGACAATTAATCAGCATTTGAATTATCGGACCCTTTTCTATACTTTAATTCGTAATCGTATGCGAACAAAATTACAAACCACCTCTGAAGACGTGCTGCTGCTACAGCCGGCGTGCTTTTATGAGGGTGAAAAATTTCTTTGAGTGCTTGGTGATCAGTGAATATTCTGATCTTATGCCCGTACACATATTTGTGAAAGCGCTTTAATGCAAACACGATTGCAAGAGCTTCACAATGCAATTGCGAATAATTTTTTCCGCTGTTGACAGTGTGCTTGATGCAAAAAGTACCGGTTTCTCTACCCCATCACTCAAATGCGACAATACAGCCCCGAATCCGTAAGGACTGGCATCTGTTGATATCAAAATGGGTTTTAAGGGATCGTACAATTCTAATACGTTGTGTTCGACTATTAACTTTTTCGTATTTTCAAACGCTTTTTGACATTCATTAGACCAATCATATGGTTGGTCTTTGTTTAATAATTTATACAGAGAGTGAAGTTTGGTGGACAAATTCCGTAAAAACCTACTATAATAGTTTAAAAGACCGAGGAACGATTGTAGTTCTTGTAAATTTTTTGGACAAGGAGCATCTCTAATAGCTTTAAGTTTGTTTTAATTCGGCCTGATACCATCTCCTGACAAGGTGTGACCCAAATAATGAACGGACGGTTGTAAAAATTTGCATTTACTTAGATTTATTTTGATATTGAATTTTTCTAGACGATTACAAACTTCAAGTAATTGTTGTTTGCATTCTTTGAACGTTCTATCTCCTATCAAGATATCATCCAAATATCCAAAACATAACTCAATATTTTTCAGTACTTGATCCATGACCGATTGAAATATGGATGGAGCACTTGAAACTTCAAAGGGAAGACGTGTGTATTGAAACAGTCCTCGATGCGTGTTGATTGTCAAATATTGTTTACTCTTTTCTGTTACTGCCAACTGCTGGTACGCACCAGATAAGTCAATTACTGAAAAATACTTAGCATTTGCGAGATTCGCGAAAATATCCTCGATTAAGGGAAGTAAATAGTGACTGGTATCCACAAATTTATTTAGTGTCACGTGACAATCCATACAAAGTCTGATTTCACCAGACTTCTTTGGCACTATGACGATAGGACTAGCCCAAGACGACTTTGTTACCGGAATTAAAATTCCTTCTTGAAGAAGACGATCAATTTCTTGATCAACTTTTTCTTTAAGTTTATACGGAACGGAATATGCCTTAAAAAATATTGGACTAACATGATCCAGTAAAATAATTTCTGCTTCGAAATCTTTTATTGGTTCTTTAAAATTATTACTCACGACATTTGGAAATTTTTGCCGAAATTGTACCTCAAAATTCTCATGTTGGGCGGACCTCGTCAGTTGTGAATTGTTTTGTTGTTGAATATTGTTATAAGTGTTGATGTTGTTGACAAATGTTGTGTGTTGTAATAAAGAATCTCGCCAATCAGGTTGAATTATTTTACGCCAATTCCTTCCTAATAATGGACGAAAATTCTTCTGAGTCTTAATTACTATCAGTTCCATTGTAAAAGTGTGGTCTACATATTGAATAATAACGTTGATTTTTCCCAATACTTTAATTGCTTGACCTGTAACAGAAATTAAATTATTGTTAAAATTATTCGATAAAGATATTCTTTTAAATTTTGAACGATATGTATCTTCGTCGATGATTGATGAGCAGGCACCGGTATCGATTTCCATTTGTAGATGATGATCAGCAACAATTAAATTAACAATAGCAGGATGATTTTCCATAGATACAGACTGAATTAAGTTGACTTCATTTCTGCAGACTTTTGATGTATGACCACATTCATTGCATTTAAAACATTGCCAGTTGTTCGCAGGACAAGTTTCTGGATTATGTTGACGTCCACAGTGCATAAATCTTGACCCTCTTGATTGATTAACATCTTGACCACGTCCTTGTTGATGTAAACATTTACTGAACGATTGAATTCTGCCACGTTGTTGACTAAAACGTGATGACACATGACTTTGTCCTCTCCTTGAAGATGACCTTGAACGATTCCGATTGCTTTGCTGAAATTTTCCAACTAAATTTGATGTTTTGTTGGCATTTGGATGACTCAAACTTTGACCGGAGACTTTATATTGCTGTACTCCGTGTATAGCTTTGGATTCTTTCGACGACATTTCCATATTTAATGCGTTGGTACAGCATTTTTCAAAATCGACCTGATCTTCGTTTAACAATTCCCGTTGTATTTTTTTTTAAGATAACCCAATGATAAAACGGTCCGTCAATGCATCATCGATCGCTTTTGTTTTCAAACCAGTATAATTTCCCGTTAAAAAAATGTTCAAAATCACACGTTTGGCAAGAGTTTTCAATTTTATGACAAAATCCGTTATGGATTCACCGCTTTGTTGTACGGTTTTGAAGAATTTGTAACTCTCAGCCCTTTTATTGGTTTTTGGATTAAAATGTTTCTTAAGCACTGTGACCAATTCAACATAAGTTTTTGTATTTGAGCACATATAGATTTTAAAATTTCAAATGTTGCCTTACCGGTTGAATGTAGCAGCAATAAACTTTTTTGGCATCCACAATATCGTTGAATTGAAAATAAATTTCCAAACGATCGACATAAGCATCGAATTTGTCCCCAGGTTCGAATTCTTCTATTCTGCCAATGTACGACATCTTGGCTTTTGACTTTGAAGCATCGTTTTTCTGTTCCTCATCAGACAGATCCGATAAAAAATTCACCGACCCAAACCTCTTTTATCCTCGTCGCCAATGTTCTATTTTTATTTAGGGAGACTTCCTTTCAATAATAACACAATTCTTTTTCTTGAAAATCACAAAAGTTTTTATTCAATAGACATTTTCACTGTACATCGGATATTGAGAAACATGTTCGATTGACAGCTATCGAAAAAGAGAGTGAACAATGAGAGCATGCGCCAAATATTTAACAAATGGTGAATGATCATTGATATGTTAAAATAATATGGATAATTAAATCGCAAGTATTATGCGTTTCTTCAATTGGAATACATAATACCACTAAATTATGTTAATTTATGATCTGTTATAATTTTCGGGCAACGTATTGATGTTTCGTGTTAGTTTTATAATAAATTTTTTTTTTTTTTTTTTTTTTATTTATTTATTTATTTAATGACTGCCTTGTAGTCGTAAAAACAACTGAATTGGCAGTCTATTATTCAAGATTATAATTTGTTTTCATGGACATTTTCTTTTATATATAATTCTAAAAATTGTTACTTAATTTCTTACTTAATTTTTTATACAATTCAATTTCTTATACATATTTGTTCTAATTAATTAATTATTCTGATATTATTTAATATTTAGACAAAATTAACAAATAAGTTATTTTTTATCAATTCTTTAAATTTTAGTAAATTGGACACTTGTTTTAGTTGTGATGGAAGTTTGTTGTATTCAATAAATCCTTTATAATAAACATTACCCATTGCACGATTTGTTTTCACCGAAGCTACATAAAAATTTGATCGCCTTCTTGTGTCATGCTGATGTATCTCATTAACTTGAGTAATACCAATATTACATTTTAAGCATCCAATTTTAATTTTGTGTATAAAAACCAATAGTTCATATTTACTCAAGAGCTCAAGAGGCAAAACTTTATTTGAATACAATAAATTAGAAGGTGTTAAAATGGGTAGGCATTTTATATTTTTTATCGCTTTATTTTGTAAAATTTTCAGTTGTTTCAGTTTAGTTTTAGATGCAGATGACCAGATTACATTCATAAAATTCAGATGACTGTTAATATGAGCATAGTAAACGAGCCACCCTGTTTTTTCATTAATAAATGGCCTCATCTTCCATAACGCAAAATTAATTGGACCTATTTTTTTCCTAATAGAGGTAAAATGTTCACTCCACAATAATTTAGCATCAATTGTTAGCCCCAAGTACTCCGTGTGGTTAATTGATGGTATAGAATGCTGGTTTAAAGCAACTTTTTTGGGGAAGCTTATGGGAAGCTCTCTTGTTTGAAATATTATGTAATTGGTTTTATCAAAATTTATGAAAAGGTTATTGGCTGTCATCCAGTTTTGAATCAAGTTTAAATCATGGCAAATTTGTGTCAATAGTTCGTATGGGCTTTGGGCTTTGTAAACTAGCGCTGCATCATCAGCATATAGCTGTAATTTACCTTGCAATTTTAAATTAAAGACGTCATTGATAAAGAATATGAACAGTAACGGTCCCAATATTGAACCCTGGGGTACACCTCTTTTTATAAACGAGTCTTTACTATAGATTTCATCAATTTTGGTATACTGTGTTCTATTTTCAAGGTAACTTATCAACAACTTTATTGAATTACTAGATAGATTGAGAGATTTAATTTTTTCTATTAGAAAAAGATGATCAACACAGTCAAAAGCTTTTCGTATGTCTATAAACATCACTGAAACATAAAATTTTTGGTCTAGAGCTATAAAAATTTCATTAAACAGATTCGATACAGCAGCTTCAGTGCAAGAATTTTCAGCAAATCCAAATTGATTTATGTGAATTATGTTGTATTTTTTAAAATGAGATTTTAGTGCTAGAACTAAATGGTATTCAAATATTTTTGAAAAATTGCTCAATATAGATATTGGTCGATAATTTGACGGCTTTGTTTTGTCGCCGTTTTTAAATATGGGTATTATTTTAGCTTTTTTTAAGTATATTAGGGAATATTCCTTCTATAATAGAATTATTAATTAGTTTTGTAAGAATGGGTACAATCAAATGAATAAAAGTTACTAGTTACTAGTTAATCAAATGAATTTAAGTTATAAACTTAACAGATATATTATCAAACCCATTAGATGAATTTTTATTAAGTTTCCTTAATATATCTGATGTGGTATTTTCATTTAGTGACTCAAATTCTAAGCCATCAGTTTGAGGATATGCAATATAGCTCTTAAAGTGTGGAATGATGTCCGTTGTAGATGTATTTATAGCCAAACAGGTATGAGATACGTACGATTATTTTACTATAATTATTAAAACATTCAGCTATTTCGCTCGAATCAGATATCATTTGATTTTCTGTAACTAAAACCACTTTACTTAAGTTATTGCTCCGGCGTGTGTTATATATTAGAGAATTGATCAATTTCCAGTTTTTCTGGGCATCACCATTGTTCTTCTTAAATTCCTCATAGGTAAATTGCGTTTTCAGTTTTTTATTTAGGTTGGCAGCCTTATTTCTATAATATCTATATTGACTGAGAACAAATAAGTTCGTAGGATATTTCTTAGAGAGAGAATAAAATTTTTCACGCAGATTGAATAATTCAAGAAGAGCACTATTAATCCATCTTTTTTTTTGTTTGCATTTTAGCTTTTTTGTATTATTTTGTATAAGTCCTGATATCAAACAGACTAACTCGGAAAATGTGGATATTCTTTCAAAACTAAGGGATTGCATTATAATTGATATCTTATTATAATCCAGAATATTAATTGTATCAATTTGATGAGGAGGGGTCTCCATGTATTTAATATCTAAAACAATCATTTTATGGTCAGAATAAGATAAATCGAGTAAAGCTAGTTCGAATGGAAAGTTAATGCAATCACTGATCATGTAATCAATTATGGTAGATATGGAATTTGATATTCTAGTTGCATATTGAGGATCTGCTCGATTGAAAATTATAAACCCATTGGAGCTGGTTGTGTCTTGCAGTCTTGCTAAATTGGAACTTGATGGGTTAAGAAGATTTTCGAACAATTTTTATCATCAAAAAATTTTAACCACTAAAGTTCGAGAAAATAATGAACAATTAGAATTTTAATCGGACTAAAAATCTTCAAAATTAAATATCTGAAGAACACGAATTAACGCCTCTTTGTAAATTTGATATATTTTAAAGGAAGGTTAGAACTATATTTCAAAAATAAAAAAGTTAGAATTTAATTGATTTTAAAATTTTTTGTTAATGGAAGTTGTTTGAAAAAATGAAGAAAAATTCGAATTTCAGCCGTACTAAAAATCTTTAAAATTAAATATCTCAAGAACAAGAATTATAGCCTCTTTGTAAATTTGATTTATTTTAGAGTAAGGATAGAACTATTTTCAGAAAAAAATTAATTAAACTCCAATTGATCTTTGACCCTAGCGCCATCTTTAAAAAAGTTTTTTTAATATTTTTATTTAAAAATTAATTACAAAAACAATAAATTATTTTTTTCAAACGACTAATTAATCATCTATCAAACAAAAAAAAGTTTGATGAAATCGGTATAGCCGTTCTTGAGCAATTTAATTTCAAAGTTACATCGGATTGGCAGAATTTTCATTTTTCATGCATGTTGGGGTGCCCCCTATGCTCAAACTATGCACTTTAAAAAAATTTTAAAATAAGTCGTATTTTTTATTTTGTCCATACTACTTACATGCCAAGTTTCAGGAAAATCAAAAATGGTCAAGTTCAAATTTCGACCCTTTCACCTGCGTAGATCACGTTTTTCATCAAATACATAAAATAAAAATAAATCACAAATTTAACCCCTTAAGGTTTTATTTGTTTAAAAAAATTTATGTTTGGTTGAACTATTTGTTTGAAAAATTTTGTGCCGAAAATAGTTCTTTTAAAAAAATGCTCCGATTTTCTTGAAACTTTGATGATCGTTAGTATAATAAAAAAAAACTAACACGTGTTTTTTATTTTTTTATTTTCTCACTAGTTCTAAGCTACAGGGTGGCTCGAACTTTTTTAAGAAACATGAAAGTTAAAAGTTAAATTGTGCTCGAACGGGTGAACCGATTTTAATAATTTTTTTTTGTTTGAAAGGTACTTCAGTTAGGCTTTTTAAAAGTACTATACTGATAAAAAAAAATTATATTTTATTGTTTTGTTTTAGTCTCTTTTTTTCACAGAGTACCGGATTCTAGATTGCGCAAATAAAGCCTTAAAAAATAACAAATAGTGTTTTTAATTAATATTTAAAACCTATAATAAAAAATATCTTGACCTAGAATCCGGAACTCTGTGAAAAAAAGAGACTAAAACAAAACATTAAAATAAACAGGTCGATAAAGACAGGAGTTTTCTCTCCTTTTAAAAGAAAAATTATATTTTATATTAGTTTTAAGTTTTCAAACCTTGCGATTTAAAAAAAATCTTAATTTTTTGTTTTTTTTTTTATGTTTGAAAGATTTATTTTACTGTAAATTTAGATTTACTAAAAACTAGTGCAGGGATTTTATTGAACTTTTTTTGTTTTAAAGGTATTAAGTTTTAATACATAAAACATATAGTTTTATGTGTTAAAATAAATTATGTGTTTGAAATGATTACTTATTTATTTGAATTAAGTAATAACTATATATATGAGGCATTCTTTGCAACTCGGAGACCCCCTGCTCCGGAGACCCCCTTCATAATGATTTAGGTTTTTCAGAAGGTTTATGGGCAAAAATTGTAGCTTATTGTCTCTTGTTTCCAATGTCGTGTGCCCCTTTTCAAAACTCAAAATTGTGGAATAAATATGGCGGATATAGGCTTACGGCCTCATTCTGAAAGTATAGCAATTTAGAATTGCCAGCACAAATTTTAAATATCAACATATGCGTTCTTGGACGAAGAATGTTGGTAGTTTATTTATTTTTATTTTTTTATTTTCATTCATTTTTATTTATTTATTTATTTATTTATTTATTTAGTTATTTATTTTTTTATTTACTTGCTTGCCTACTTACTTGCGTATTTATTTATTTATTTATTTATTTATCTATTTATTTATTTATTTATTTATTTATTTAATTATTTATTTATTTATTTATTTATTTATTTATTTATTTATTGATTTAGTTATTTATTTATGTAGTTATTAATTAATTTATTTACTTTTTTATTTATTTATTTATTTATTTATTTATTTATTTATTTATTTATTTAATTATTTATTTATTTAATTATTTATTTATTTTTTATTTTTTTATTTATTTATTTATTTATTTTTATACATTTTTATTTATTTTTATTTATTTATTTATTTTTATTTATTTTTATTTATCTTAATAATTTTTATTTATTTTTATTGATTTTAATAATTTTTATTTATTTTTATTTATTTTTATTCATTTATTTATTTTTATTTATTTATTTATATATTTTATTATTTTTCGTTTATTTTATTTATTTTTTTTATTTATTTTTATTTATTTTTATTTATTTTAATTTATTTTTATTTATTTATTTATTTATTAATTTATTTATTTATTTTTTTATTTATTTATTTATTTATTTATTTATTTATTTATTTATTTATTTATTTATTAATTCATTTATTTACTTATTTATTTATTTATTTATTTATTTATTTATTTATTTATTTATTTATTTATTTATTTATTTATTTTTATTTTTTTATTTATTTATTTATTTATTTATTTATTTATTTTTATATATTTCTATTTATTTTTAGTTATTTTTATTTTTTTATTTATTTTTATTTATTTTAATAATTTTTATTTATTTTTTTGCATATATTTATTTATATATTTTTATTTTTTTTATTTATTTTTATTTATTTATTTATTAATTTATTTATTTATTTTTTATTTATTTATTTATTTATTTATTTATTTATTTTGAAGTTTTTTGTAGAAAATTATTTTTAAAAAAAATCGGCTAATATATACCGAAAGATTGTTATGGAAATTATAGACAAAACTTCTATACTTTCCAAAAAACAGCTCCAAAGTGCAATTTTCCAGGTTTTTTGTAAAAAGTTAATGAATATTCTAAATTATGGAAGAAAATATAAAAACGGGAGATCTGTTATTTGTTTTTTGTTAATTTTATATTTTTATATTCACGAGCCGCCATTTTGAATACAAAATTTAACACCACTCGGAAGTTGAAACTACTTATAATTATCAACATTCTAAGTAAAACAATACATCTGTTGATATTTTAAATTTGTGTTGGTAGCCAAATTTCTATACTTTCAGAGTGAGGCCGTAAGCCTGTAGCTGCCATATTGATTCCGCCATTTTATATATATATTTATGAAAGAGAAGAAAACGATACTTTTTGAAATCACCATGTTTGAACAAATAAAATTTTAACAAATCATCTAAAAATATGAATATTTTTTGTTAAAGTAATATTTTCATAAGGCGTCACTATGTACCTTTTAAACAAAAAAAAATTCATTAAAATCGGTTCACCCGTTCGATCACAATTTTGAAATGAAGTCAAGTGATTCCAAGAATTTATTTTATTTTGTTATCACGAGTCTAACTCGTGATTGTCTTAGAAGGTAAAATAAATTTCTACGAGTCAGACTCGTGATTTTTTCACAAAGCAAAATAAATGTCCACGAGTCAGACTCGTGATTGATGCACAAGGGGTTAATTACAAAATCTAATCACTAATAATTAATTACTATTGCAAAAACGATATTTTTGTTTTGTTTTTGCACACTTCAGTAATTCTTTTTGTCGGTTTTGGCAGTTTCATAAAATTCGCTACATTTTTCTTTAAAATTAAAATAAACAAGTAGCTCTGCCTTAATCAGTTCAATAGAAGATCGATTACGCTCCTCTCTCCATTTTACCTCCATTACGGAGAACACTCGCTCAGAAAATGCTGATGATGCAGGGATACTTAAAAAGAAGGAGACTCATATTTTTTTGGTTGTATATTCGTTAATTCAAATATGATTTCCAATTAGAATTATTTAAATAACATACATACGGGCGCTTGTATAAAATTTCGATTTTAAATTCGAAAGCTACAAGGAAAAATATGAGCAATTATATATATTTAGTTTTTTGACTCTGATTCAAAAACTGCATTAAAATTACAATAAAAAAAGGACATTTTAGCTCAATAAAGGACATTGTGTCACACAGAAAGGGGAAAGGACAAAATATAAAAAAGAAGGACTGTCCTTCCCAAAAAAGGACGGTTGGGAACCCTGCTTGTAACCTTTGCATAGATTTTTCCGTGTCGATACCAGCAGTTTTCTATTTTCTTGTCTTTCTTATGTTGCCTCAACATTTTCATTAAGTCCTGATTATGCTTTGTTAATCTATCATTTATAGGGATAAGAATTGGTTTTTGCCTTTGTGATCCGGATCCAGATGCATTGGGAAATAGTTCATTCCAATAAAAGGGACCATGTTTTCTTAATTCAGCCATAAAATTGTCTTTTTGCTTAATATCATAAAAAGTAGCAACAATGAAGCTAAGCTTAACCTCCTTCCTCTTAATTACTTTTGATGCTGTTTTTTTATACGATGTTTGTATATTTTGTAAATTAAATTTAAATAAACAATCCAATTTTTGTAGAAATTCTGCCGCAGTAATATCTTTTTGAGGGAGATTTGTTATGATGATGTCGTTCATCACATCTTTCTGATCCCGATGTTGTCGCCAAGCGTTAAGATTCATAATACTGGTTGAATTAACTTCTATCTTAGTTTTAATTTCAGAAATTTGTTCTTTAACAATGATATTTTCAGAGCACAAATGACTAAGGGTCTCGTTCATTTTATCAATTTTATTGTGAGTAGAAAATATAGCTTCCATGATGTCTTTATTAGTAGGATTATCAGTTTTTAAATTATCAGGTTCATTTGCTTTTCTTGTAGAACCCATTTTAATATTGTAAATCACTATCTAACTAACACTAAAACTTTAGATTGTTTGTATCCACTGGTTTCACTGGTAATATAAACTGTATTTTAATTAAAATTGTACAAAAATATATTATTTTTTGTTTTGATAAGAAAGATTATGAAAAAAAAGAAACAATTAATTTAATTTGTGTTTTATTAAATAATTTCTTTCAAACACTACAAAAATACGTGTGCTCTACTCAAACGCCATTTTTAATTTTTTTGTAACATAGATAAAATACTTGTACTTTAACAAAGAGTTATGTTAGATATACATCGCTGCCCAAAACTAAAATCCATGTCCTCATAAAAGTTTTACCGAAAACTATATCAAAATCCTTAACCCAGACCGAAGTCTTGATATCTCAGAGCTGTGAGATTTCAGCCCCTCCATATTTTCATTTTAAATCTTATGTTTTTTTAACTATATACATTTTTTTTATTTATGGCTTAGCTCCTTTATTGGAGCCATATCGCCCATATAAATTTTTACTTAAACAAATTACATATTTGAAAAAATCCCTGCATTTGGTCGAATTTGATGAAACCTATTTTCTCCTTGTTCCTCTAGATTTTTTATCTGCTGAAACTTCAGTTTTATTGAGGAGTCAACCGTCCCTATATAGTAAACATATTTTTTAATACAATAATTTTATAGAGAGGAAGAAATTAAATTGTAATATATGGAGGGGCTGAAATCTCACAGCTCTGATATATCAAGACTTCGGTCTGGGTTAAGGATTTTGAAATAGTTTTTGGAAAAAACTTTTATGCGGACATGGTTTTTTGATACACTCAGCAAACTACACAAATACCTCTCCATTTAGTGTTTCGAGAAAATATTACAAAATCACAAATTCATATTTCTTTCAAAATTCTAAAAATATTGTAAAAAATAAATAAAATCAAACTTTTTCCAAAATCCTAAAAATATTCCAAAAATTATTACAAAATCAAATATTAGTATTAAACCTTTTTCAAAAATTCTGAAAATATTGCAAAAATTATACAAAATCAAAAATTAGAACTTTTTTCAAAATTCCAAATATTCCAAAAATTAGAATAAAATCCAGTGTTGCAAAACGTTACTCGTAACGTAACGCAAAAACGAAATAACGAAATGAAATAGCGTTATTAGTAATAATTACGTTCATACCGTTTTAAAAATTAAACTACGTTACAATAACGTAAAACGTAACGATAACTCAATATTTTATTTCGTTTTTCGGGTGACTTTTTTTATAATTATGTATATGAAAATCAAAACGCAAAAACCGGTTGAATAAAATCCAACTTATCTGCTCTTTATCAATTTTTGCGGACGCTTAAACTACAGATTTTGGTAGTTCTAATGCCCGATTTATAGTTGGTAACGTTAGCTTAACGTTAACTTTAACTTAACCCTAACTTAAGACATCTAAAAATTTTGATTTATAGTCGGTAAGAAATTACGTATTCATTGACGTTTGATCTGATATTAATTATGGTTTTGTAATCAATGTGACAAATCAATCAATTCTTTAAAAGTAATAAACTGATTTTAAAATCAAAATTTAAAATAATAAAATTCGAAACATACATTTGATACAAAATTTAAAAATAAAAAAATTTATTTTCATATTAATTTTCTGCTAATATTTGGCTTTAAAGTCGCTCTTTTTATATCCTTTGCATTTTTTAAAAAATAAAATTTTATTTTTATGGACACTTGCAATTAAATATTACTTTTCTTCAGTTTTTATACCAAACGTCAACAAATCCTTAACAAAATCTTTAAGATAGAATGAAATGAACTTTACGTTAAGTTAAGCTCTAGTTCATTTTCATACATTTGTACTTTACGTTAAGTTAAAGTTACCGACTATAAATCGGGCATAAAATGTTGTACAATTTTAAGTTTATTTTAAATAATTTCAAGTCTGTAGTAGCCGTTTTGCATCACAGGTGTTTTGAATAATTTTAAGAAAGAATATTTTTATGCTGGCCGAGAAATCAATCTGAAGATCTATTAAAAGCAACTCTAATAGTTATAAACAAACTATCAGATTTGTGAAAACTCCTGATAAGATTGCTTAGTTTTGGTGAAAATTAGTTATTTTTAATATGAAATGATTTCAAAATATTCGTCGGAGTGACGTGAATAATCCATTGTATAATTCTTTAATTTTAATTACGTCAGTTACATATCTACGCCCGTCGATGATCTCCACGAGATCAAAACTATAGTAGTGTGAATTATAAAAAATATATATATGTACTTAAAAATTTTAAAATTATTGTTTTTTAATTGTTTTTTATATATAACAATAGTGAATAATAAAAGGTGTCGTTATTAAAATTAAAGAATTTGAAATGAGCCAAATTTTATAGTTACGTTATTTTAATTTTAAGATTAAAAAATATTTAATTAATTTTAAAATTAACTTAATTTTAATTTTAAAATAACGTAATTATAACGTTATAACATAATAAAATATAATATTTTTCTGTTTCATAACGAAATAACGTACCGAAAAAATAAATATACTGTTATAAAAACGAAACGCATAACGTTACGATTTTTTTTTTCGTTTTGCAACACTGATAAAATCAAATATTTAAACTTTTTCTAAATTCTAATAATATTCCAAAAATTCTTAAAAATTCAAAAATTGAAACTTTTTTCAAAATTCTAAAAATATATATAGGTAAAATTAGAAAATTTTTTTTTAAATTCTAAAAACATTCCAAAAATTAAAATAAAATCAAATATTTAAACTTTTTCTAAATTCCAATAATATTCCAAAATTTCTTAAAAATTCAAAAATTCAAACTTTTTCCAAAACTAAAAATATTGCAAAAATTATAACAATATCAAAAATTGAAACTTTTTCCAAAATTACAAAAATTATAATAAAATCAAAAATTTTAAATTTTTTCAAAATTCTAAAATACTCCAAAAATTCTTACAAAATCAAAAACTGAAACTTCTTCAAAATTCCAAAAATATTCAAAAACTATAACAAATTCAAAGATGTCCATGTCCAATTTCATTTTCAGCAAACTATTCAAAAACCTTCAATTTAGCGATTCGATAAAATATTACAAAATCACAAATTCATATTTCTTTCAAAATTCCAAAAATATTGTAAAAATTATAATAAAATCAAACTTATTTCAACATTCTAAAAATATTCCAAAAATTATTACAAAATCAAAAATTGAAACTTTTTTCAAAATTCCAAAAATTATAAAAAATCAAAAAATTTAAAATTTTTCAAAATTCCAAAAATAGTCCAAAAATTCTTACAAAATCAAAAATTTCCATGTTCAATTTCATTTTCAATTACATTTACGTCATAAAAACAGCTACATTTTTTCCCCAGAAAACTGGCTAAAAAAATCAATGAAATCATTTTTTGACACGCTTGACTTTATTATTTTGACAAACTTATAATGCCACAATTCTCTATAATAATAATATATTTTCACGTCATACAAATTATTTATTTTATTTTGTTCCAAAAAATTGGGTAAAAAAATAAATAAAAATCTTTCTTTTGAGTTGACAACATTTTTTTGACAAACTTATAATGCAATAATCTAAATTTTGATCTCACAAACCAATTCCGACCATCAAGATTTCTCGAAGTTCAATGTTCCTACTCGTAATCACTTAAAATGAACGTTTTTTAAGCAAAAAATATGCAAATTTCCTTGTTTTGACACACTTAACGATTTTTTTGACACACTTCCGGTACAGTTATCGAGCACTCCGTCCTTTCGGACCTGTTTCTTAAGTATACCTATTTTTAAAAGAAAATTTTTTGAAATCCCTCCAGCGGTTTTCCCTGCAGCGTAGGTAATGACGGCCGGCCGGCAGACAGACATACGTTTTTGTTTTGCTTTTTTAGAATCAGTTGGGTCCTAAAACGTCGAGAAATGCCAAAAAAAGTGGGGGTAAGAATTTCATTTTGAGCTCATGAATGTAATACTTAGGTCTTTCAGACCGGAGTAATAATTTTTGAAATTCATTTTCTTGAGAAATCATTAGAATTATATTATAGTTTTTTTTAATTCATAAAAATAGAAACCAGAATTTTTCAATATTATTATTAGTTAAATTCACTTTAAAGCTCTAAATTTTTAAAATAATCTACAAAATCTTAAAAGTTTTATTAAAAAATTGCCACAGAAAACTTATTTCAAAATAAAGGAATTTCCAGAAATATTTAGCAATTTAGAAAATTAAAACAAGAAGCGAAACAAATGTTTTTTTCCTACCCCACAACTCGTAACTTGATTTAATTAATTCAAATAGATTTGCTGCTCTTATGTTAAAGAAAATTGAATCTGGATAATCAAATTTTATTTAATCGTTTAAAGTTTTTAATATAACTGCTCTTGTGGAAATTAATAACAACAAAAAATGTTGGATAGAAAGACAAATAACTGCTTTTTAAACAGTGGATGGATGAAAGAAATTAAATTATATCGGGTAATTGGCAGATTTTGGGAAGCGAAATTAGGTTGGTGTATTGGAGACAAGTAGAATAAAAACTGCTTAGTCAATCACATCACGGCAAATTGGCGCCTTACAACCAATGCGACTCAAACGTTTGTTCTCCAGGTCAGGGGCGGTTTGGAGCGGGCGTCTGTCGTGAATCAAGCGGCTCACTATATAAACGTGTAAAAAGGTTGTTTCTGGTGACCTTAATATGCAAAATGAACCCATTCACGAAAATTTGGGTTAGGTCTAAAGTTAACACCCTAACCCCCGAAAAAAAACTTTGTTAAATTTGGAAATCAGAAAGAGAATAAAATACCCGGATTTCAAAATAGAATTTTACCTGGACGTGAAAAAGGACCGGATCAAATGATCTGGAGGAGTGAAACCGTGCCACCAGACTAGAAAACAGCTATGCTGATACCAATCCATAAAAAAGGTAATCGCCTACAATGTGCAAACCACAAAGGCGCTCTCCTTTGCACAGCATATAAGATCTTTTGCGATGTGCGGCGATGAACGAATTGAAGGAGTTGAATCCATTAAATAATTGGGGTCAATACTTGACTCAAACAACAGCATACTTACAGATATAAAAGCTTGAATCGCTGCAGGTAATCGAACTTTCTACTCAATTAAACCTCTCTTTGGATCACCGTATGTATCAACTAACACCAAGCTCAAGTTATACAAGACATTGATTAGACTGGTTGTCATGTATGGGTCACAAACGTGGACCCTTACACAAAATGACGAAACGCATTTATCTGTATTTGAGCGTAAGATCCTTCGCTACAATTTTGGTCCACCTTAGACAGACGATGGAGAGTACAGAGCCCAGTAGAACTTTAACGTCAAAAACCTTCTTGAGGGTCATGATATAATAGGTTGTATCCGTTCTAATAGGATTGCTTGGTTTGGGCATGTTCTACGAGCCGATTCACACACACCATGGAGTGAACGACCGCAAGGTAGACCACGACTACAATGGGAGACTGACGTAATAAACGACCTTAAAAAAATCGGCTGCCATGGTAATTATGTCGCTGTTGCAAATGACCATGGTGAATTTTCAAAGCTGTATAGCCTGGCAACGCTCCTACATAGAGCATGGACGCCTTAAAAAAAAAAAAAAAATCGGCAAATTTTTAGTTTAAACTTGAATAAATGTTTATTCACAATCACCAACTTTCACATAACAACCCTTCCAATTTTAATTGACAGAAAAAGGGGTAACTTTTGATGACAATTTTTTCCCTTTTTTGCAAATACATATTTCTTTACCAATTATCACTACAACTAATTATTTTTTAAATAAATTCCACCTTAAAAATCGTTACGTTAAATACTTTCGACATTTTTCCATTAACTTTAATTTTTTTTCGGTATTCCCAACACGTTTAAGGTAGACTAAAATACAAATTTAATTTCATTTAAAATAAATTTAATAAAATTATAAGCAAATAAATAAAATTATTTTTTTTTAATTTTTCCTATTTTCGTATACTGATGTCAATAGAGAAAACACTTGAAAAGGTTATGTTTTTTTTGTTTTTGGTTTTTCAAATAAACATGTCCCAATTTGGTCCTTTTAAAGAATTTATGTTTATTTTTTGTTTAAAGTTTATTTTTATTTAATTTTAAAGCTTTTTCGTTTTATTTTTTAAATAAATTTATTTTCTTTTATCTTTGCATTTAAATTTTGTCGTGTTGTTTAATTGTGTTAATGATTCTATTTTTAGTTTTCGTATTTAAACGTTTTCGGATGAAAAGATTGATTTACGTTTTTTCTAGGAGAACGAATGAAAATACAAAGTCAGACGTAACGTTAAACGTTAAAAGCTAAAAAGACTCATAAGAAACATTTTATTTGCTAAAAAAAAGATATTTTGCTTGTTTATGTAGGATAACATTTTTAATTTATTCTTGTACATAAAAGGGTTTTTGGGGATTTTTTCAATGAATACATTTTCTTTCATTTTACATTGAGGTTTTTAAATAAACTTTTGAAATAGCTTTTTTTGCTCTTCGTTGACGATTCTAAGTACGTTTAAATATTTTTCAAAGAACCAACCCCTGAATCTATTACCCATATTACGTTTTCTAAATTCGATTCGATTACTAATCAGAAAATAAGACAATTCAACAAATGAAGAGTCACAGTAAATTACGACGTACAATATCATGCAACTAGAATATATAGTAAGATGTATGCTAAATGGACTGTATAATTCTATAGATGATTCTTGATTGCTTAAGTATTATATCTGCTTAAGATAGGATAATGTCGATGTAGCTTTATTATTGATGTGTTACACTATGCAGAACAAGGCAACTAAATGATGAATCTTCATATATTAGGTATATCTGCCTAACATTAATTAAGTATATCCGATTAACATGGCAGCTGATCGATGAATTTGTTAATTAAATATATTTGCCAATAACATAGCAGCTGATCAATAAATTTTGTTAATTAAATATATCTGCCTATAACATAGCAGCTGATCGATGAATTTTGTAAATTAAGTATATCTGCCTAACATGGCAGCTGATCAATAAACTTTGCTAATTAAATATATCTGCCTAACATGGCGGCTGATCGATGAATTTGTTAATTAAATATATCTGCCTATAACATAGCAGCTGATCAATGAATTTTGTTAATTAAATATATCTGCCTATAACATAGCAGCTGTTCGATGAATTTTGTTAATTAAATATATCTGCCTATAACATAGCAGCTGATCGATGAATTTTGTTAATTAAATATATCTGCCTATAACATAGCAGCTGATCGATGAATTTTGTAAATTAAGTATATCTGCCTAACATGGCAGCTGATCAATAAACTTTGCTAATTAAATATTTCTGCATAACATGGCAGATGATCGATGTATTGATATTACAACATACCTAACAAGGTAAGTAAAAGGATAACTCTTGAATGCTTTAGTATATCTGCTTAACATGATAGATTGTCGATAAACCTTGATCATTAATATATAACACAGTGCCTAACAAGACAATTACACGGTTGAATCTTGAATAATTAGGTGTATCCGCATAACATGGTAGCTGTAACGATGAATCTTGATAATTGAGTATATCTTATGTACTGCAATGAGAAAAAATTCAGTAAGCACAAGTTTCAATTAAATGGCAAGCCCTGCTTGTGAAAACACATTAATTTTGATATATGAAAACCAAACATCATTTATTGTTAACGTTTACTTTTATTCTTAATTTTATTTGATTATTTATTTATTTTTTAGGTTTTAACAAAACAAACATTTTTTTTTTACTACTTGCATGAGAAATTTCAATTATTTACTCAAAAACCCAAGACAAAAGTTATTTTTCTCAGCTATGGTTACTAATAATTATTCCCCACACCTAATAATAAGTATTTTAGCACCTTCGTAAATAACGAAAATATAATTTTTGTTCGTTTGTTAACTCAGTTCATCTTTGAATTTTTTTAGTTTCTTCCCAATATAATAATAAATTAAAAAATAATAAGCGTTTTGATTTTATTTTAATAATAATAAATAATGAATGAATGAAAAAACTTCTTTGCGACTATAGTTTAGCTTATTTGAAATTTTAATTAGTGTTAAACAGAATTCTGTTGAAATTTAGTTTAGTTGTGAGTTGTAGACTAAAAAAATTCTAAATTTGGCTCAACAATATTGAATAGATTTTCAATTTCATGTCAAAAATAAATAAAAGCTATATTTTTTAATGCAAAGCAAATGTGATTTTTATATAGTTTTAAGAAAATTCATTGAAAATAAATTTCTAACTAAGCAGCCCTGAATAATAAATATCCAATACGCAATCCAATGATATGATAAACAATGTTTCACCAAATCAAAATTTTTATTTATTCACCATTTGCTTATTAATTGACATTTTATTTTGCGAATAATTAAGAGTTTTAGTGCATTTTTTATATCAATTAGTAAAAAAAATAGTATATAAACCTCGGTGAAGAAAATTTTCTCCATTTCGGTGCTTAATTCGCTTGAAACTTCGTTTCTCGCGAATTAATATCCACCTCAATGTGGAAAATTTACTTTATCACCTCGGTATATAATGTACTATTATGTAACAAGCACTATTTAATTGTATAAAAACCAGAGTAATCTAGATTTCAATTTGAAGTCTCAAATAATAAGAGACCAAATTATAGAAATACACAGATATAAATAAAAATCTAAATGAATACGTGGAACCCTTTTTCTCTCAACAGAGCCACACATTTTCAACACCGCAACAAGTATTGCTGAACTAAACTGCATATCGATCAACGATACGCCAGTTTTTAATAAGGTGGTGAAAACGTGAACTGAGCTGAATAACATAAACAAATGTTCAATGTCAAAATGACATTTCTTAACAATAACATTATTTCAAAAAACAAGGTAAAAATACTTGATCAAATAACAAATAATAAAAATGATTAATAGCTTTCTTTTTTCTTACAGTGCATGATTCCAATTGATGAAGACGTTAACAGCCGAAATATGTCCACGACGGATCGCAGACATTGTAAATTTGAAATAAATTAATATTTGATTTATATTTAAAGGTGAACAAAAAATGTCCAGCGTTAACAATGTATGATGCCTCATTAGGGTTCTCCAGTTTGACTCGCACTCTACTTTATTCTACAACTAGCTCTGTTTGATCGTTGATTCAGCCGAACGACCTCTTTTTAAGAAAAATTTTTACCAAAATTATCGAAATGGACTCGCATGCCTCAAACGCCACCGAGGTCGCCATGTCACCACCCTACCCAACTATTTCTATTAGCACAAGCGGTATGAGAAGTTTTCGATTATAATAACATTTTCGAATAATACGCATAGTACATTACTATCTACGAAGAATATGGAACGTTAAATTACACTAGCCATAATGTTTGGTGGCCTTTACAGGACAGGACGAAAAAAACGAAGTGTGGCTGATAACATTCGTCCTTCAAGTCACAAAGGAAAAAGAAATGGGCATCAGCCTCAAACCAAACCCCTGAGATTGAAACTCTAACGCTTCACCAACTGAACTAGCCTGGCTTAACACAAAAAAACTAAAGCTAGGACCCTAATCAATTCAGTATGAAACAAAGTATTATCAAATTCACTAAAGTTTTCTGTAAGTCATTGAGTACGGAGTCATGAGCAACAAAAAAAACTGAACCTACAAGAACAAATACAAAATATAAAAATTACCTAAATTTATAAACAAAGAGGGTATTGGGAGGTTGCTTCGATTAAGTCGACGGATGATCATAAGCCAAAGTTAGTCCTGCTATGGCACAGACACCAAAGGGCTAGAATTTTTCTGTTCCGCTAGCTAGCAATTCATTGTGTAAGTGTTTAATGCAATATTTTATTTTTCAAGAAGAAGTTTACGTAAGTTTACGTACATATCGTACGATATGAGCGAGGCACGAGCGAGCATTACAAATGTTTGAGAGAATAAAATTCATTAAACACAAACCCAATACAACGTTTTATCCTTCCGATAGAGTAAAATTTATTAATTTAAATTGAATAATTTTAAAAATTTGTTAATAAAACAAGTAAAACGAATAAAAAAAACAATGTATTTTATTACATTTTTTTGAATAATTAATTTCAACCAATTAAATAAATTTGATTCAATTTCGATATCTATTTAATTATTTATGTTTTAGTATTTTTGACTGTTAGATATTTATTTTTTTAATTATTTTTGAAAACACTTATATCAGACTTAAAATTTCTTTTTATTTAATTAATAAAAACAATAATTCGGCGCATTGCCATTTTCAAGTTGAAAAAAAATATATAAAAAATTATAAAAATAATACACCAATTAGGTTCACAAAAAACTATCCGTATAAAATGAAAAACTAAAATGAATTGAAAATTTAAAAAACAAAAAGACTAGGCTAATAAAATCGATCTAAAAAAGCTACGTTGATTTTTTCGAACATATTTTTTTCAAATTTAGCAAGTATTTATATTCATTGTGTAGAAATTTGGTATCAGTATGTGCATTACATGCCATCGGTAATTTAAGTTGGATATGTGCAGCCTCAAGGATATCTCTTTTGTTTGATTTATTTAATTATTTGGTATTTTGAAAATGAAAACACCTACAATGAAAGACAAAATTTTATACTAATGAGAAACCAACTTTTTGGAAATCTAGTTCAATTTAATCATAGTAGCCTTTGCCTTTTTTAATATTCGAAAGAGGGACTTCAATGCAATCAAATTCAATCAAATTTTTATAAAATACAATCAAATTTATTTAAGCATTCAATACAATCAAAAAAATTGTTTTATTGTGTTCCGCCACATTTGCGGTACAGAATAAAATTAATGTAGCTGATTGTTTTTTTCTATTAAAACTAATAACGTACACAAATATAGTCGTAAAACAGAAATAAACCTATATTTATAGTTGTCGGGAGGATAAATATTGTTATAATTGTGGTGGTTTTTGAAGTTTTTCCAATAAATAATTGAATTTATATGTATATTTTTATTGAAAGCTTGGTGGGAATATCTGAGGGATTTTTGCCTTAAAGAAACGGGAAAAATCGGGTATTTTCGATACGTCAACGGGAAATTCATTTTTGAAAATCTAGTATCACTGTATAGCACGCTTTTGAAGAGAGTAGTAATGAGCACTGGACCTGCTAGTGAGTTACTAACAGGAAGCAAATGGAGGTCTGCGTGCCTGGCAGAATTTTTATTCCGACGATCTTCAGAAAAGTCCAAAAAGTAGTTTCCTTCAGTTCAGTACAAATGATCAGATATGCACGCAAAGGAGACTGTGTAAACAGAATTAAACAAGGAAAAACAAATAATAGGAACTCTGACGACTCAAAAAGTCGAAGAAAACAACATCATCATACACACAACAATATAACTACAATTATTACATTTAACAAATGTTAGACAAATTTTTCACTATCCCTATGATTTGTTTCCATAGCAAATTATTGACGGTGTTGACTAATAAATTTTCCAATAAATTGTTATAACAAATTGTTGACTGGGTTGACCACGTTTTTCAATTAATTTTTATAGCAAATTTTTGACGGTGTTGACCAATAAGTCTTCCAATAAATTGTTCTAACCAAATTGTTGAACAATAAAGTGTTACAATCAATTTTGGACTTAATAATAACGGAAAACCAACAATAACGGCATCCAAAAATAAAAATTATAGTTGGTTGGTGACTAACATGGTAGTGGTATGTATTCAACTCGTTGTAACCAAAATAATAGTTGGTCGTAATAAAAAACCCATATCGTTTTTTTGACAATAGTGTTCTATCGGCAATAACTCGTTGATACTAGAAGTTCGGCTTTTTATTTATTTATAATGGTTTTCTTCTGAGAAGTTATCACTAAAATATCTCCGATGAAAAAATATGCCATTTTCTTTTTTACTCTATTGAATAAATAAATATTAGGATCAGAATTTATACATATTTCTTAAAATTAGTGATTATTTTTGCAAAGACAAAATATGTCTGTTAGTATAAGATTCGTTTTTTTTTTAATTTTTGTTTTTCCTGAATCAACAACATCACAAAATGAGACAGCAATCCAAAAAAAAAATATGTATCATTTCGAGCGAGATTGAACAAAAAAAGAAATATGAGAAAAACCGATAAGTTGTATTGATCGTGTCGATTCACATATAATAAAGACGTTTAGACAAATGTATTTTACGGCAAACAGTTTCGTAACATAGTCAAAAAAAAAATAGGGTGGAAACAGAACTCGAAAACAATAATTGATACGGTGTGAAACATTTGTTGCATCTATTGAGGAGGCCAAGTTTTCTTGACGCGCTCTTTGTCATCGCCATTATATAATCGTTCCATAACTCAGTTCAATATGGAAATAATTGATAATTGTGTTTTGGTGGAATTACTAAATTTTTGTCACCCTAATCGGCGAATTTTTCTAGGTCCTCGTTTACATTTATGGCAGCCTTTCATAGTTTTAGGTAAATTGCTTTGAAAAAAATAAACGATACATTATCATTAGGCGAGAGATAAATTGACATTAATGTATACAAAAACACTGTATAAAAAATTAAATTCATTTAGTGATTGAATACATAAAATTAATATGAGTAATACCTGGACTACGACCTTCTTTACTCTTAACTGATATGTGATGGTTTGTTTATAACAACATTTGGAACTAAACACTCCAAAGACAGACTTTCATATTACCTTATGCAACGTTTTCGTACCACTTAGTTAAGAAAATAAGATTATCACGACCAACAATATATTATTAGAAATAGAAATTCGCATATAATCTGGATTATTGAATCCGTAAAATATGTTGCTTAACATTCAGGTTTAATAAAACCAATCATTTCGCAACATTTGGTCAATGTTTTTGTACGCTCATTTTCATTTTCTTCAAAAAAAAAAGGAAAATCACTAAACAAAAGTTATGAGATTTTCTTGAGTTGAATATTACAAATGAATTGAATTTCAAATTTGTTGTTATTGTTGATTTTTTTTGTACAAATGAAATGTTCTTATATTTCTTTGTTGGTTTTTGTTATTTTTATTTTTTGTTTTTCGGGCAAAATATTGTTAAACTTATTAAACGAATGAATATTAACAATATAACGTTCAACCATTTTGATTTTCATTTACAGGATTTTTCATATAACTGTAATCGCAGAGCCCACAAAAAAGAAAATTAAGTATAAAATACTGGAAATGAAATTTTATTGGAAAAAAGCAGAAAATGTAATAGGAAAAACCATGTAATTTTCAGTTTCTTTTATTTCAGATTGTTTGGGGGATCTGATTTAGCGATTTTCGTAATGTTTTTTCTTCTTTTTAATTTTTTGGTATGAAGAGTGAAAGGTGAAACATTAAAAGAATTTTTTTTTATCAAGAATCATTTTGAAAATTGGTAAGACGTGACATGCATGTAAGGAGTATGAGAATTTTTTTTATATTTTTGTTATAAAGAGGAATTATTTCTTTGATGTTTGGATAATAGAAAAAATAAAAACATTAAATGATGAGAGGAAATCGATATAATGAAGCTTTGGTCAAATTTAGATTTAGAAATAAAAAGGAATGAAATTTAATTTAAAAACTAAGACCAAGCTAAAAAGGAAATTAAGTTTTATTACAACATTTTCTTGTTTTTTTTTCTGTTAGAATTTGTATTTAATGCTGACTATTACAAATATTAGGAATCGAAAGTAACGGTAATCGGAAATATTGTTAATTTAATTTTTAAATTTTTTCATTTACGTTTTCCAAAGTGTTTGTAGACTTTTTAAGTCTCAATGAAATAAGTAGATTTCTTCAATTTTAAAATTAAATCAATTCATTTTAAGCAAAACGATGCTATTTACCCTAAGAATCCCGAATCTTAACCGCTTGCTTACATCGAAAATATGTGGAAAACAATTCTTTTCCTTGTTGATTTGTGTTGTTCATAGCTATTAAATTTTCAAACGAGTTTTTATCTTAATTTAAGAATCAACTTTTTACATCCATACTTGTATTTCTTCGTATTAAAAATTAAAATAATTCTATATAATCAGCATCTCCGGTATCAAAACTCATAAAATAAGATTCTCAACAAAACACATAAACTCAAAATTATGTAAACTTAATACATCCAACCAACCAGCCAACATCATATGATAATCCTTAAACAAAACACAACAACAAACAAATTTAAATAACAAACGAAGGAAAATTTTGTTTTTCGTTTTTATTTTGATTTTCTTGAAAAAAATTGTTTCATAAACACAGATATATATCTGTATATATTCCACATTCCATGAACGTGTTATTATTTCATTTAATATTCTTATGCAGAATTTTGCTCACTCCTGAATCTTCTATTTCAATATGTGGTTTGAAAAAATTTCTTTCTCAAAGAATTTCGCTTATTCTTTTTAATAAATGTAACAACGAGTAAGAAAATCCACTTCATGAAAGAATGCTGGTGATCATCATGACGAGAATGTTGCTGATGATGATAATTATATTATGTTTCAACTGTATTTTGTTATTTGTTTATATTTTAAAAAATATGTATATATTGCAATGTTTAAACAAATGAGAAAATTAAAAGCTTTACCTGAGAAAAATGAAAATTCTATGAAGAAAAATATATATTACAAATTTTATCGTGTCTGTTGTAAATATGGGTCATAATGCGGATAATTTTCTGTAGTAAAATGTAGAATATATTCTGCTATGATTGAGATTTTTTTAGCACTGTTTTGGAAAATGTTCTTATAATTTCAAAGATGATTTTGGTTCTAAAACTCAACTAGGAAAACGATCGGCTCTAATGAACTCTAATTAGATTTTTGAAACAATGTAGAAATGGAACTAATCATTAAATGTAAGATTAAACCAAGAAATTAAAATCCAGCTCCTTATTTTATTTGCTAGTGAACACGACCAACAATTTAAAAAAAAATCAGGCAGCCTTGAGGACTACCGACAGAAGTAAAAACTTTAAACTGTGAAATAGCTGTATTTTTATTCTCCAAATACAACAAAATCTTTACCTACTTTACCACACTTCCACATGTAATTAAATGAAAAAAAATGAAATTCAATAAAAAAGAAAAAAAAATATGAATCAAGAGAACGAGAGCAAAATTATTTATAATATATTTTCAACAACATCTAAGTTATTCGTACTATGAATTGCGTTTTCTTGCGTATTAATTGCATATAAAGAAAAACATAGAAATCAAATATGACAAACGCAATTTTTTTTATTTAACTTAAAAATACAATAAAACCTTTACTTACTATACCACACTTACATACCATACTACTATACATACTATACCACACATTTACATACTATACAACACTTAAATCGAAAAAAAATGAAATTCACCAAAAATGAAAAAGAAAAAAAACATATTATAAATCAAGAAAATGAGAATAAGAAAATAACAAATGATTACAATTTATCTCACTCTTTTCACATTTATTTTATATTTAATATTTACTAAGCGTGACGATGACTCGAATATATAAAATTTTCCCATACGAAATTGCACAATGCGCCGAAAGAAGTTTTCACCTCAAAAAATGGTATAGCAATCGCCAACAGAAAATTAAAAAAGAAAACAACAACAAAACGTATAAAAAGCAGAATAGGCACAAAACATTTCTTTTAAAAACTGATGAAAACATTGAGATTTCATAAAAGTCCCTTGAATGCATTCTAAATTGACGTCACACTATGCTAAAATATAATAGCAATAACCTTAAAAAACTACACTGTCGATAAATTTAAATACCGTAAATTGACCGCAGCCTTAAACTGTGTTTAAATCAATCTTTTGTGATGAAAATGTCATATTGAAAGCGAAATAAATACTCAAATAGTAGTTTTGATTTTCCTTATTTTATTTCACGGGAATGAAATTATGGAAAATAATGATGGGAAAACCCATTTTTTATTATTTTTACCACTGCCTGCCAAAAAATAATTAAATTTCTTGTAAATATCGAAATGATAATAATTTGAATGAAACGGAAAAAGACAGTAGCAATAATTTAAAAAAACTACATTATCGATCAATTTAAGTTTCGTAAAAAGATATATGAATTTATGAATAAAAATACAATAGTTTTAATGGCATTTAATAAAAATTAAAAAAAAAACAATCAAAAACTGTACCACTAAGGAGTTGAACTCTCGACCTATAGGACCTCAGTCGACCGCGATATCCATATGGCGATTTGAAACGTTACGACCGGATAGAGATATTTTATATTTAATATATTTTAATAAACTTCATCCAGAAGGGGTTAATTTAATTTAATCATAAATAACCAATACGTTCCGCCTAAATGTTTTCTACATTCAAAGATGAATTAAAAGTTAACTCCCTTTAACAAATACATTTTGCATAAATTAAATTTGAGTTCGCTAATACAAATGCAAGTATGAATGAAAATAGGTGTGGCCTATTCAAGATGTACGGACTACGTAATATTGATTTCTAGTGGGTTATAGAAGTTTCGATTTATTTATTTTTCGATATAAATAAGCGAGCAGAATATCAGATAGTCAGTTTTACTTCTGCAATTAAAAGTGTTGATAAATATTCGCAAGTATAAGGCATAATCGGTGGTACTTGAGCCTGGGTACTAATAGTAAAAGAATTTGAACTTAGTGGAATAGTAAATACAGATTTTACGATTCCGAATATTATTGATTCAAATTGTGGAAAAGCGGTGAAGTTTATCGTACATAAATTGGAGACCCTGGAATTTATTGTAATTAAAATCGGAAGTTGCTGTAACTGGTTGATAAATAAAGTTTGAGATTTTGTTAACTAAAGATCTGTCTTTTTACTGTCGTATTTGCTCAATAATCTAAAAGAACCAACGAAGAGTCTTTACAATATGTATTTAGCATGATGTTAACTCGAATATATAAATTTTTCCGAATACAAAATCGCACAACGGCTAAAGAAGTTTTTACTTCAAAAAAACGTTTTTAAGGAGAACATCAGCAATCTGGGTTGTGAGATGCAGAGAGACACCAAAAAATTGTACACGTTCTGCACATCTAATGCATAACGAGAAAAGCCCTAGTTCTGATAAGTTCTCTAACCACCATCAAGTTTCCATGAATCTTACTTTTGACACCAACGCTATAGAAAAACATAATAAATATTATAATTTCAACAAATAAATATTAATATTTTCAATTTATTTCTTGCTTAAATTGATTATGTATCACCACATCCAACGAGTTGTAAGAACTGTTAAGGCCTGAATGATACTAATATGCAACATATGTTTTTTTATCCCGGAATAGTTTCAAATCCAGAATAACTTCTTTATTTGTACTACACAATGCTTGGTCCAATCAAAATCATACTCCCCATCTAGTAAATTGAGCTTAATGTAAAATTATTAA
This sequence comes from Diogma glabrata, assembly GCA_963693315.1. Taxonomy (NCBI): domain Eukaryota; kingdom Metazoa; phylum Arthropoda; class Insecta; order Diptera; family Cylindrotomidae; genus Diogma; species Diogma glabrata. The sequence continues at coordinate 42,201 of CAVNZG010000999.1, forward strand.
GAAGTTGGTACATCCCATATTGCTTTTTGAGGTGGAGGAAATTCACATTCACAAAATCTAGACAATGCTGGATACATTTTAAATTGTGTTTTTGGCACAGCATCGAATACCCAAAATAATTTGGAAATTAAATTTTGCAGAACTTCGGCTAATCTATTATATATTGTTTCTTATTCAACGGATTGGTTCAACATTAGATATGGTCCAACCTACTATAATGATCCCAAGGTTGTGTTTTGGGCTATTGAAAATATTCAAAACCAGAATATTTTTGTGTCCACTTGTCCACTGACCGCATTGGCCAATTTGATCCTTGTCCCAGATATAAGCAATTTTACCAAATAGAAAGTTTTAGATCATTATAAATTTGATATTTGAAATGGGTAGAGAAAATGTGCCAACCAAAAACATTATCATGTTCATTTCACAAAATTCCGGTCTATTCGATTCATGCAATCCAAGCAATCCGATTCAATACCATATCCAACGATTTGTGCCAAATCTTACAAAAACCTTAACAAATCCAGCCCAGTAAAATATTTCTTTTACATAACGAAAATGTTCATATAAAGAAAAAATTGAATCGTGCTTTACGTCATAAGTTGGGCGAAAAATTGAACAAACTTCATTGCATTTGTCTGTGCCTTTTTCAGATTTGTTATAATTAAACAAATTCAAGCGCGTTTCAGAATTTATATTCCATTTTTTTCAACTCCTTCCAAAATACATTTTGAATCATGAACTAACCGTTATAGGCTTCCTTCATCGTTTTCAATATTTTCTATAACCGTGAATTTATTTAATTTGTTAGTTTTGTAATATTTGACGATATATGGGACAGAAAGAAAAACACTCATTTTTTTAAAATTAATTTTAAAAACAAAGTATCGATATAGTTGATTGAAAATTTGTTTGTAATATTTCGTTTTTTGTTTTTATATTTTGTTTATTTTTAGTAGGTCTGGACAAACAATTTTTATAACTGTGACAAATTTCAAGTTTATAGCACTTAGTTTGCGGGAAAAGTTAATTATACAGACTAGGAGGGCCCGGCGTGCTTCGCTACGCTTATAAATAAAGTTTTTGCGTAGACATTTTGTTGACGTAGAAGCAATGATTTCAAAAAGTGGTAATGAGAAATGCTACCATATAATTTTTAATTTTTCTTTTTAAATATATGAATGAAAAATAATCAGAACTCTAGCTGATCAGTTCGGATATATGAAAAATTAGCGAAGCTTACTTGAAAACTTATTTGATCGCTAATTTTTCATATATCCGAACTGATCAGAAATTCTACAAATTCAATTTCATGAGGGAGAGCTCTCATGTTTTGATTTAATTTCAAAATTTTAAAGTTAATAAATTCTTTCCAAGATGTAATACAATTTTCAATTAAAATAGAACGTGAGCCAAGCGGTATAACTGGAAGAATTTGGCGAAAGTCGCCGCTCAGTAACAGAGTTTTACCTGCAAACAGTTTATTTTTATTTTCTTCGTTTGGAGTCAAATCTCTTAACAAACGATCAATTAATTTTAAAGCATGAATAGAACACATTGAAATTTCATCTATAATAATGATTGATGCATTATTAATATATGTGCCATGTACACTGTTTGGAGTTATATTTGGCATTGAATTCTCTAATAATGGAATTGGTAATTTGAAAACATTATGCAAAGTTCGCCCCCCAATCAAAAGAGTTGATGCAATACCACTGAAGGCAGTTACAATACACGAAAGATTTAATGAATTAAATTTATGAATGATTGCCGTTTGAACAAAAGTTTTGCCACAACCTGCATGAGCTGTCAAGAAAAAAACATTACTTCCAGTATCATGGAATTGAGCTTCACGCAAAACAATATCAATCACACTACGTTGCTCATTATTTGCATTTTCATACATTCTATCGAAAACTATAGCTTCTTCTTCAATATCAAAATGACCTACATCGTCAATCTGTAAGTTATATTGTGGAATCGGAAGACCAAGATCACCACATGAAGTATTATGTGTAAGAAGAATTTCATTAATTTCAATCAAGGCTCGATTAATTGACACATCTTCATCGTAATTTCGTAAAAAGTCTTCAATCATACTATTTCTAAATTCAATCCATAAAGCTAAAGCATTCGGAGGAACATTCAAACCACAGATAAATGCAAATAATTGACGAAACTGTTTTGGTGATTGAATTTCTGAAGCTTCAAGTAAACATTCACGCCATTCATTATCATTTGTTGCAATACCTCGAGCTTCACATGCTGCAACAAAAGTAGGGTACTCAACACCTTCATACATACGTAGATCAGAAAAAGATTTTGGACCACGAACATGCAACAGAAGTAAACGCATATGAAACAATTCTATATCTTTTGGAGAAACCATATATAATCGAGCAACAACTTTATCAGCCCCACGTTGTCTTCTTTTCCACGATTTACTTTGATCATGCCAAACATAATGTAATGGTAATTCTGTATACAAAAACTCATTAGCTAAATTATCAATGGAATTCAAATGGAAAAATGCTAACAATTTTGTTCTTGATACATTTGCGACTGCACCAGCCACATTACCATTCCTGATATAAACATTTTGTCTATTAGGCAAATGACAATCAAGTCGAATAATTGTATGAGATTGAAAATGCATTGGAAATTTAAATATGCGCCAAGCAGCTTCAGTCGAACCAACATACCGTCCATTCAAAAAATCTTGAATTTCATTTCCCACAATCGCATCATCATTATTCACTGCATTCTCTCCATTCACTCTCAATTTAACATTGGCAGAATCATACCCTTTATATACATACTTGTAAACATATTTCACACTTTTAACAGTCGTACATATTTCAACGTTAATATGACAATTGAATTTTGCAAGAAGATAACGATTATATGGAACAACATATCTATTATCAAGAGATGCACCACGTACATCAACACTCATACCATTATCACGTCGACGATACAAAGGATAACCATTCACAGATTCTTTAGTATTTTCAGAAAAAGGTTTTGGAAAATTCTTACTACATTTACCATCTCTCATACAAACAGAATTGGGATTTAGAGCACCACATGGTCCATGCATCATATGACGTTTCACATATTCATGTAATTTAGGAAAAAGAATGGGATCAGGGATTTCAGTACATACAAATTTATTAATCATTTCATTTCCATCAATTCTATCTTCATCTGATAAATTTAACAAAATATGGGCATGCGGAAGACCACGTTTTTGAAATTCAATGGTATATATAAGTGCTTTGACAGAACCGAAAATCTTTTTTTTCATTAAACAATCTATGAGCTCTTTAAATTTCACTTTAAACACACGCACAACAATATCAGGACGAAAATTCGAAGACTCATAATTACTCAAATTATCAACAATTTCTGGCCATTGAGGATTACATGTCATTGTTATAAATAAAGATGGTTTACCGAAATGTTGTACAATAGACATTGCATCCAAGTAATTTTGATACATGTTACGTGGTGAACCGGTGAAAGAAGATGGCAAAATTACTTTACGACCAACTACTTGCATATTATCATCGCCATTGCGATTTTGATGCAAGAAATCTGTTAAATTATTGTACAAATCCGCACGAAGAGCAGATTGATTTGAACGAATGTAATGAAGGCGTGTACCTTCGATACGAACATACATATCAACAATCCATTGAAGAAATAATTTTTGAGAACGATGCAAAAGACTAAAACCATCACGTATAGCAAGGCGATAAGATGCATATTGCAACATTGTAACTTTTGTACGTGACACATTAGCACGTGAAGTTGAAACTAAATTATGTGGAATATTAACGTGCCACCCAGTATCACCATTTGGAAACAACAAAGGATAAGCTAAAGGATCCAAAGAAGAATCAAGGACAGAAACAGAACGAATTTCATTTGCATTTTTTGAAAAAACAATCATATTTTTTTCAAAAGGTGGTTCACCATCATCATTTTTAAAAATAGCAGCCACATCAGTTTGAACAGCATCATTAAAACGACGAATATCACATTCTCTGTTAACTTTTATAACCATTGACACATCAGCAGTAACATTCTCAGGTCTTTCACAAAATTCATGCATTGATTTGAAAGAACGAACAAAAGGATTCACACGATCTAACTCAAAACCTATCTCACGCATAAGAAAAATTTCACATACATTGGTATTTCTATTCATTCTCATATTAGCAGCAGTATCAACATCATAAAAATATAATTGTGCATACATTGGAGGTCGACCATAAGCAGGAATTAAAGCACCAGTACGATGATAAAAAATATTATGAATTTTAAAATGATAAATACCACGTGCAGTAGAATCCGCTATATTACATTCAGAACTGATCATTGCAAATGCCGAATTATAGGAACGAATATTTGAAAGAAAACTTTTAGAACGTTTTTTTATAGCATTATCATTTGAATTCAATCCTTCGAAAATATTAGAGAAAAATGCATTTTCAGAAAGAGGAGATAAATTGACTTTGCCTTTATGGCAACACAAAGAAAACGCTTCATTATTATTTGAAGTAACTTCTCTTGCAAAATGTTTGGCATGACAAAAATGACAACTCATATCCAAAGCACCACAAACATACGAATCAAAGTTACCTGGAATCACATTCAAAGCACACTTGAACGAATCTCTCAAAATTACAAAGGGAATTTCATCATTCACCACATTCAATTCTAAATCATTCGCAACATTCATGATACCATTCATGACACCGTTCATGACACCATTCATATCATCAACATTCACTTCATCATTCACAACAACATCAGCTTCAGCATTCATTCCATCATTATTACCATTCAATGAATGATGAAATATTCATAAAATCAACATTATTACGCATATTACGCATATAATCTCTTTTATTCCGACGACTCGATGTACCACTCACATCCAAACGTTTACGACGTAGTCTTGGCATCGAAATAAATAAATATATCAATATATCAAAAATATGAAATAACTCAAATATCAAAATATCTCAAAAATCTTTATATCAATAAAAAACAAAATAATCGAAAAATATCGAAAACCGTCCTTCTTGAAAGATAAAAGACGACTAAAATATAAAATAAATACGACGACTGAAATGAATATAAAATAAATATAAAAATTTTCGTTTTTGTTATTCGTTGTTCGGTTCGATAGCTAATATATAAAAAAGAAAAATTTTAAAGCATTGTTTTAAAGCAAAAAGAAAATTGTTTTTGCATGTATGTAAACTTATAATGCATATGTATAGAAAAAGTTTTCCGTATATAATAACTTTTTTATTTATGATCCGATTTGTTTGAATCCGGATCCGACTATAGGTTACACTAATATCAGTTAGCTGTGAAAATTTCAAATGAATCCATCTGCGAATAAAAAAGCCTAATGCTCCACAAAGTTTTAATCTAGCGTATTAATATATAAGAAGATATTGGCGTAGCCACCAAGGCTCTCCATGAAGGTTCTGGTTTTACTTTTTTATAGTACGCAGCCCTAAAAACTACTTATGACGAACATCAAACTGATATGTACGCGTTTGTATTTGCTTATTATTTAAATACATATTTTGAAAAACTAACTTCTTATGAATTAATAATCTCGGGGTGATTATTTTAATTTTATGCATCCAGCAACTATAAATATAGGTTTATTTTTGTTTTTTTTTACAACCATAATTGTGTGCCTTATTAGTCTAAATAGAATTCAATAACCAGCGTTAATTTTATTCTGTTGCGTTTTATTGAACTTCGACATTCTGAAATTTTTTCAGTTTTTATAAATAATTTTATTGTATTTTATAAAAAAAATCATCAAAAACGTTTTCGCTCTGATTATATAAAAAACCATAAATTCAAACTAATGCACATGTCCCTCTATCGTATATTCAAAAAGGCAAATTGACTATGATTAAATTGAATTAAACTTTTCTTGTGAAAAAATTAGTATTTTTTATAATTGATTTTTGATTTCTCAATTCTCATTAGTATGAAATTTCATCTCTTTCATTGAAGATCATTTCATTTTTAAAATGAACCTATTTAAGGTATCGAAATTGAATAAAATTTATTTAATTGTTTGGAATTGGAATTGTTTTGAATTGGTACAAAAAAATAAACATTAAATAAAATTTATTATTATTTTATTCATTTTATTTCTTTTATCAAAGAAATTTAAAATAATTCAATTTAAAAATTAATACACGTTACTTTGTCGTTACGTTAGGATAAAACGATGTATTGGGTTCGTGTTTAATGAATTTTATTCTCTCGCAAATTTTGTAAATGATCATAAACTTTTGTTCGAATAATAAAATATAGCATTAAACTTTTACATAATAAATCTTATATATTAATACGCTAACGAAAATTTTGTGGAGTCTAAGGCTTTTTTATTCGCAGATGGATTCATTTCAAATTTTTACTGCTAACTAATATTAGTGTAACCTAGATTTTAAAGACTTTTCACACAAATTGGATCATAAATAAAAAAGTTATAGACGAACTAAACTTACTTCTTTTTATAGCAGACTCCCTTACAAACTAAAATCGATTCGTCGAACATAGATTGTTTAAAGGAAAAAAGGATTTTCGGTTCTGTTAAAGCGTTTATATATATACCATTGAATATCAAAAACATGGTCTTTCGCATGCTCATATTTTGTTAAATTTGTCAGCATGAATATGTGAAACGTCATACGATGCATGGACCATGTGGTGCTCTAAATCCCAATTCTGTTTGTATGAGAGATGGTAAATGTAGTAAGAATTTTCCAAAACCTTTTTCTGAAAATACTAAAGAATCTGTGAATGGTTATCCTTTGTATCGTCGACATGATAATGAGTGTTGATGAACGTGGTGCATCTCTTGATAATAGATATGTTGTTCCATATAATCCTTAGCTTCTTGCAAAATTCAATTGTCATATTAACGTGGAAATATGTACGACTGTTAAAGGGTGAAATAGGTTTAAAAGTATGTATATAAAGGGTATGATTCTGCCAATGTTAAATTGAGAGTGAATGGAGAGAATGCAGTGAATAATGATGATGCGATTGTGGCAAATGAAATTCAAGATTTTTTGAATGGACAATATGTTGGTTCGACTGAAGCTGCTTGGCGCATATTTAAATTTCCAATGCATTTTCAATCTCGTACAGTTATTCAACTTGATTTTCATTTGCCTAATAGACAAAATGTTTATATCAGGAATGGTAATGTGGCTGGTGCAGTCGCAAATGTATCAAGAACAAAATTATTAGCATTTTTTAATTTGAATTTCATTGATAATTTAGCTAATGAATTTTTGTATACAGAATTACCATTACATTATGCTTGACATGATCAAAGTAAATCGTGGAAAAGAAGGCAACGTGGGGCTGATAAAGTTGTTGCTCGATTATATATGATTACTCCAAAAGATATAGAATTGTTTCATATGCGTTTACTTCTGTTGCATGTTCGTGGTCCAAAATATTTTACTGATCTACGTATGTATGAAGGTGTTGTGTACCCTACTTTTGTTGCAGCATGTGAAGCTCGAGGTTTTGCAACAAATTATAATGAATGTAGTGAATGTTTACATGAAGCATCAGAAATTCAATCACCAAAACAGTTACGTCAATTATTTGCATTTATCTGTGGTTTGAATGTTCCTTCGAATGCTTTAGCATTACGGATTGAATTTAGAAATAGTATGATTGAAGACTTTTTACGAAATTACGATGAAGATGTGTCAATTAATCGAGCCTTGATTGAAATTAATGAAACTCTTCTTACACATAATACTTCATGTGGTGATCTTGGTCTTCCGATTCCACAATATAACTTACAGATTGGCGATGTAGGTCATTTTGATATTGAAAAAGAAGCTATAGTTTTTGATAGAATGTATGAAAATGCAAATAATGAGCAACGTAGTGTGATTGATAATGTTTTGCGTGAAGCTCAATTCTATGATACTGGACGTAATGTTTTTTTCTTGACAGCTCATGCAGGTTGTGGCAAAACTTTTGTTCAAACGGCATTCATTCATAAATTTAATTCATTAAATCTTCCGTGTTTTGTAACTGCCTACAGTGGTATTGCATCAACTCTTTTGATTGAGGAGCGAACTTTGCATAATGTTTTCAAATTACCAATTCCATTATTAGAGAATTCGATGCTAAATATAACTCCAAACAGTGTACATGGCACATATATTAATAATGCATCAATCATTATTATAGATGAAATTTCAATGTGTTCTATTCATGCTTTAAAATTAATTGATCGTTTGTTAAGAGATTTGACTCCAAACGAAGAAAATAAAAATAAACTGTTTGCAGGTAAAACTCTGTTACTGAGCGGCGACTTTCGCCAAATTCTTCCAGTTATACCGCTTGGCTCACGTTCTATTTTAATTGAAAATTGTATTACATCTTGGAAAGAATTTATTAACTTTAAAATTTTGAAATTAAATCAAAACATGAGAGCTCTCCCTCATGAAATTGAATTTGTAGAATTTCTTAGAAGACTCGGTAATGGTGATATGCAAAGTTTTCCAGTTTGGTTCAGATATCATTGAAATTCCTCATAATTTGATTGGCTATTCAGACAATATTATTGAAGACATTTTTGGAAATATTTCTGATACAATTTTATTTGATGACATTTTGAGTTCCGTCATTTCAGACCCCAAAAATAATGATTGCAATGAAATCAATTCTAAAATCTTGAGTATTATGCCAGGAGAGGAGAAAGCATATTTTAGTTTTGATAAAAATGTTTGTGATGAAATTCGTGAGCAGAACAATTTTCCAATAGAATTTTTAAATAAATTGAGTGTAGGAGGTTTGCCACCTCATAAATTAGTTTTGAAAGTGTAGTGCATTGTTCTCATCATACGTAATTTAAAAACAGGTCAAGCATTAGTAAATGGAACATGAATGCGTGTAAAAGTTATGCACCAAAATTCAATAGATTGTGAAGTTTTGACTGGTGTCATGCGAGGTGTATGCCTTTTATGAGTATGAGTGCCTGTGCAGTTTGCTTTTGCCTCAATATGCGTGTTTTTTAATTTCATATTGGCTGAAATTGCCATTCAGTTTTATCATTTTCATCGTTAAACATATTTGAATATTTGTTTTTGATAATAATTGCTGTTTCAATTGTCTATTAATATATAAAATAAAATATAAAATTTTCATTTATAACCTAATTTCGGTCACGGGATTTCCTATATTTTTAAAAATAAAAATTGAAAATTATGCTAACATTTCTCACTACCACTTTTGAAATGATTGCTTCTACGTCAACAAAATGTCTACGCAAAAACTTTATTTATAAGCGTAGCGAAGCACTCCGGGCCCTCCTAGTCCGAACAAATCAGCTAGAGTTCTGATTATTTTTCATTCATATTTTTAAAAAGTAAAATGAAAAATTATGCTGCCATTTCTTATTACCACCTTTTGAAACCATTGCTGAAGTCAACAAAATGTCTGCGCAAAAACTTTATATATAAGCGTAGCAAATCACGCCGGGTCCTCCTAGTAATAAATTATTGCACTATTATTGCACTATCTGTGTCAGATGAAACTGTAAGAACTGTGTCGTCTGCAAATAAATATATATTTCTGATTCTTTGATTGCATTTACAATTTCATTAATATAAATTATAAATAGTAGTGGTCCCAAAACAGATCCTTGAAGTACACCGTGATCGTTGTTAATTTCTTCTAGAAGTGCTAATATATTTTGACTTTTTGTTTCCTATTAGACAAATAACTTTTAAAGCACTGTAAAGAAATTCCAGTTACTCCAATTTTATTTAATATGCCAATCATTATTTCTATGTTAATTGTTTCAAAAGCTATTTTAAAATCTAAAAACACAACAACTATTACTTTTTTATCATTTAAATAATTTTTGCATTTTAATAATAGCAAATTAAGTGCTGTTTCACATGAGCGTGCTGCTCTAAAGCCAGACTGTTGATCGACTAAAATATTATTTTCATTTATAAATTTTATTAACTGCTCTTTTACTACATTTTCTAATATGTTTTCATAAACTGGAAGCATATTTATTGGTCTATACTCCATGGCAGTTTTAGGATTAGATGTTTTTGGTATTGGTACAACTGTAGAAATTTTCCAACTGTCAGGTACTACCCCATCATTTAGCGATTGGTTTACAATGTCTGTGTACTGCTTTCTAAATGAGTTTGACTCTAATGCGTCCAAAAATATTTTTATATTTATATCATCAAATCATACTTTAGTTTTTAATAATGTGGATATGGTTTTGATTTTTTTCAACATCTATTGTTTAAAATTCAAATTGGGGTTGAATTGGGCTTATATTGTAATTATTTAAATTACAATTTATTACTGGAATATTATTTACTATTTCTTTGATGCTATCAACAAAAAACAAATTAAAGTTGGTAGCTAATTCTTTAGGATTTTTAACAGTTTTGTTGTTAAAAGTTACATTTTTAATATCTTTTTTTTTTGTTGAAAAGATTCAAATATCTTTTGGGCAGTTTTTGTTCATTTCAATTTCATTTCTTATAAATTAAAATATTGCCGATTCTATAGTTCAATAGTTTAGAGAGCATACCGCAGCACCGTGGTGTGTCACGGTGTGAAAAATTGGCTAAGCTAACCTAATTTGAATTTTATTCAAAGTCTATATTCTTTATAATGGAATAAGAACCCATGCTGATTTAATGCCAATCAATGTTAGTCGCATTAACGAGAGCACTAGAAAGAATATTGAAGATGTATGGACCTCTGAAGGCATTTTTCCTAGCAGCTGAGAAATGTCCAATTAAAATCAAAGAATTTTTTAAAGGAAACATTTTCTTTTTCCACATAGCTAGCATACTTCATCCATATCATCATACTCATTGAGGGAGAATAATCTAGCGCTATGAAAATATTTCAAAAGAATGCTGAGAAAAAATTAAATTCAAAATATTTACCACTCGCTATAAGAAACGATAAAACATAACTTGTACACGTCGGGAAAATAGCACATTTTCCTACATGAGATGAAAACATTGTTTTTTTCGTGAGTAAACATTTGAAACGCCCTAGCGTCGAGTGAGACATGTTTACGAACGAAAAACGTTTTTATCTTGCGTAGGAAATGCAATTTTTTCTATGATAGAATATTTATGATCGATATCTTATCTTATATAAATAAAAATCACGTGTCACGATGTTTGTCCGCGATGACCTCTGTAACAACTTAACCATTCTTAATGAAATTTTGTAGAATGTGTGTATGATGGTCCAGCTTGAGAGATAGGATAGTTATTAGCTTGATTAAATCCCTAAATATTTTTAATTGCGAATTAAATGTTATATATGGATGGTTCATATGCCAACTTTCAGATGGCGGCGCAAATCAATTTATTCAATTGATAGTAAACTTCAACATCTGTATAAGGCCATTATTAGACTATCGAATATGTTTTAGTAAAGAAAGTTTTGTTTTATTTGATAATAAACGAAAAGTATATTATTCTATTAGTCAAATACGTTACCAAAGATTATTGATAATTTTGTGGGGGTTGTATATTAATTATAGAAGTGGTAGAAACTATCGAAACCTGTAAAAAAATCATTCTATTGGTTTTTATAAAGTTTGAATAAAAATAAGAGTAAAAGTTAAAGAAAATAATAATTTAAATTTATTTATTTATTTTTTTAAATTTTTCATTGATCTTCAATGTTAATTTACAAAAATCAATATCAAATTGAAAAATGCTCTTATATGTATTGCTTATTAAAAAAGAACGATTAGAGGTAAAAAATATTGTCATCAAAACTGGATAAAAAACTAGCACCCTTTATGCCCGATTTATAGTCGGTAACTTTAGCTTAACGTTAACTTAAGAGTACAAATGTGAGAAAATGCACTGGAGCATTTATAGTCGGTAACGTAAACTTATCTTTAGCTTAACGTAAAGTTCATTTCATTCTATCTTAAAGATTTTGTTAAGGATTTTTTGACGTTTAGTATAAAAACTGAAGAAAACTAATATTTAATTGCTAGTGTCCATAAAAATAAAATTTTATTTATTAAAAATGCAAAAGATATAAAAGGAGCGACTTTAAAGCCAATTTTTTTATTTTTAAATTTTGTATCAAATGTTTATTTCAAATTTTATAATTTTAAATTTTGATTTTAAAATCAGTTTATCAAGGACTATAAATCAAAATTTTGCTGTGTCTTAAGTTACGGTTAAGTTAAAGTTAACGTTAAGTTAACGTTACCGACTATAAATCGGGCATTACATTCTCCAATTTCATGTCAAATTTTTATATTGACCAATATATTTGATAGTGTATTATACACCTCATAAATTTTGATTAGCCAATAGATGGTGCCGTATTTGTATCTAAAACGTTGTTTTTAATGTTAAAGTTTTACAAATACACTACGCTTTGCGTTTTTCAATTGTAGTGTATTATTTTTCATTGGTGATTGGTGATAATTATTTTAATTGGTTTTTTTAAGCATCGATTTATACGCGTAGTTAGCTTTGATCAATATTTTTTTTCGTTGAACGTAATTTTATGAAATAGAAAAATGAATGTATAATCTGACAAATAATTACATTTATATGACAAAGTTATTTGGAATTTAACACATCATGTTATAAATTTTAAATTTCCGAAACACCTTATTGAGTCCACCCTTAAAAAATAAAATTTCTGTATCATGATTTCTAATTATTTTTTATTTTATATAATTGAATATATTTCGGGTTATTTGCAACCCATCATCAACAAACGTTTAAAAGTGGTTAGTAAATAAATTATATAAATTTGAATTTATGTTGGCTTTTTCGATATTAATTGCGTTTATGTCCTTATGAATGTAAAGGTATTCAAAAGCATCCAATTTATTGCTGTCGTGTACCTCTTTCTTTAACCTCATATTATCTATTGAAAAATTTAAATAATCATTTTATTTTCCAAAATATGTTTTGCTATTGGGGCTTTATGTGCTTGGTTTGTTATAATGTATCCAGGATGTTCCTTAAAGCGTTTCTTCAAACATCTACGCGTCTGCCCATATAATGTTTTTATGGTAAACACCACAAGATAGTTCATAAATGCCGACTTTATCATGTGTTTTATCTTTAGTTGATCCTAACTTATGTTTCAACGTTACAAATTTTCTCATCTACACCAAATACGTTGTTGGTTTGCAATTGTATGTAAAACATGTTCTAAAAATAAGTAATGATAGTTGATATTATCGATTATATCCATTTAAAACTAAAAATTACGAATTGGGAGCCGCACAAATACTATAAAAAGAAACATAGCTGAACAAACACGGATGGCAATCATGATGAAAAAACTAATTAAAAATGATTGGACTTTGCTGGCAACACGTATGCAATAGTAATTTGCAAACGGTAACCATGCATTAATGAATTGAAGATTTCATTAACGAATTAAATATATACTCCCGCAGAAAGATTTGTAAAATTTTAAATTTTTGATCTATGGGTGTGACAACCCCGCGTACTTAGGTCCCTGATATTTACATATGAGTTAGCTTAAGATATCGTTTACCACTGGCAATAGCAGTGAAATACGCAAAAGTTATATCTTAGGGATTTGGCGGATGAAATTTTTTCAATTAACGATAGCACCCTTAGTCTTAGTTATAGAATATTCTTTGATGATGACATGCTATTTTTTTAAATAAAATGTGTTGGGTTTATGTATGTATTTTTTTATATTTTTTTAAAGAATGAACTTTTTCATTTGCTCGAAGAAATGAGCTTCCATATAACCATTAAATATGCCGGGTTTAATCCTTGAGCAAAATTATGTTTTACATGATCTTGGTATATACTTCTAGCACTATAGGGATAATTCGTAACCCAATTTAGCTTTGTTCCTACAAATTTGAAAAAAAAGTATTTTATTTTTATTTCCTCCATTTTAACATGAAATATTGCCCTATGTCGTTTATTATTATGTGAAAGGATTTATTATTTAGTTTTCCATGCTTTAAAAAGAATATAAAAAACTAAAAAATAAGAAATTTGGGTCCATCATCTTAAAAAACATGATGATATGGAACCTAGGTCTTAAAGGGTTTAATTTGTTGTTGTGACACATATTGTAATTTCAACTACACAACACATTTTATTAAAAAAGTATGTGAAATATTTTGAAAAAGCACAATTTTTTTTTAAATTTTTGGTGAAAAAGATGATGAACAATGACATTGAAGCTACAATTTTGAATGGAAAATTCAAAGGGGAAGATGTACTGTTGCTACGCATTTCAATGATCCCAGCAGATATGACATTTGAATTCAAACGTTTAGTTTCCAGTGCGACTCGCTTTTGACCATCAACAAAGCACAAGGACAATTGCTGCAAAGATGTGGACTAGGTAGATTTGAGAATCCGTACTTCTCACATCTGGACAACTGTATGTGGCCATCTAACGTCGGAATATTGAAATATATATTATCTCTGACAGCCAAGCAGCACTCTTGGCACTAAAATCTACGCGCTTTGATTCAAAACTGGTATGGGAATGCTACCAAAATCTATTAAAATCTCGTTCAATAACACAGTAACACTTGTGTGGGCACCTAGCCACACAGGAATACAAGGAAATGCTATCGCTGACGCTTTAGCAAAGCAAGGTGCCAATAAAAAAGTTGTTGGACCGGAACCATGCTTGGGAATGGCCAAGAGTTCGCTCAAAAGCACAATCCAAACAATGGAACAAGAACAAAATGCTAAATTATGGAGAAGCAGAGAGGGACTAGTACACTCCAAGAAGTTTCTAGGTAACCTCCCTGTTTCACCCTTAAAAACAATCGACTTAAACAGAGAGTCTCTAACACGTCATCTGCAGCTGTCCTGAACTCTCTGGGCACAGATACAACCAACTTGGTCATAGAAGACTAACACTTCCATTACCACAAAACGTCACTCCTATTGAGCTAATTAATTTTATTAAAAGTCTCAACTTGGATGACAGAATACAACCAGTAACGGCACAGACGACGACTGACTAATAACAAAATCAGGGTAAGCACAATAGACCTTCAGGTCGCAGTGCTACTTGAACTGTAAGTCTCAAGGCCCTCCAATAAAAAAAAAAAAAAACGTCGGAATACCACAAAATATAATGTGTGCCCACAAGCACACGAATAAAGAAATAGAATTAAAACGACATTTTGAAATTTTTTCCTTATTAAATCAAATATTTGTTGCAATAAAAATGATACAATGTAAATTGAATATTAGGTACATTTAGTTTGACTGAAACAACTGAAAAAAACAACAACAAAATTATTAAATTTTTCGTTGTTTCAAATGCTTCAGTCAAATCGAACACGGCTGTTATCAAAACGAGTTTTCTTGTATTTCCTTTCTTATGAGATACTGACAATATGCGAGTAACGAGTAACGAGTTTTCTTGTATTTCCTTTCTTATGAGATGCTGACAATATGCGACGGGTACTATGTTAAATAAACTAAAGTTTTACACTATTTGGTGTAAAATAAATAAAGTTTTGAGAGATTTTTAGAGTGATTAAGCTTAAAGTAATTATTTTAATTCGCATGAATTTTGCAATTTTAAAGTATTTTTATTTTCCCTCAGAAAAACTTCTTTAAAACAGTTTTTGTGTGTTTCGTGTCGGGAACAAATACAATTTACAATTGTTTAATCACAGATGAAGAATTCAATTTAAATAATATGAGATAATGAAGTTCCAATTAAGAAATTATCGGAACATGAAAATTAAAATATGTTTCGTTGTTGTTTCATCCACTGTGGCTGAGTCTGTAAGATGGCTTTGAACTATTATGTCTCTGATGAGTGTGAGTTCAATCCCGACAATAATTACTTATTATCGGGAATAATACTTTCAATACCTACTTTGAGTAATAATTAATCGCCCAATAATAAAAATCGCCCAAAAATTAATATTCCATTAATGTTGTCTGTATCTGGAATAAATATTCGCATTGATTTGCAACAATCAATAATGACTTTAAAATGACTTAGGATGTTGACTAAATAGAAATGTTTCTCATCCTATGAATTCTAATATAAAAACTTCCAAATAATTTTGATTTTTTTTTGCATCACTTCTTCTATTTCTTTTTTGCATCACTTCTGCTACACCTTCATCGAATGTATTTTCGCTATTCTTACTGTCTTTGCTGACCATAAAATGACACAATGATCAAAATTGTTTGCATCGTTTTTAGTAACCTACCGGTAAAGGAAGTATATTAAACCGCATGAGCACTGTGAAAATCTGTGAATCGATTTTTGTTCCGTATAATGTTCTATATAGAGACACACCTGAAACCTTACACACCTGAAAACTTGTTTGATCGCGTATTTTTTATATATCCTTTGTTTTATATATAACAGTATTTTTTTATATTTTGATCATAATACTATTTTTTTATATTATGATCAACTAGAGTGCTGATATTTTTACATTCATATTTAAAAAAAAAAATAGAAAATCATTTCTCATTACTACTCTTTGACATAATTACTACCACTACGTCAACAAACTGTATACACACAAACTTTATTTATAGGCGTAGCAAGGCACACCGGGTCTTGCTAGTTTACTATAAATTATAAAATTAAAAATCGACAACATAACATTAAAAAATATGAAGGGGCTGAAATCTCAAGCTCTGAGATATCAAGACTTCGGTCTGGGTTAAGGATTTTGATATAGTTTTCGGCAAAAAACTTTTATGAGGACATGGATTTTAGTTTTGGGCAGCGGTGTATATCAAAGATAACTCTGTGTTAAAGTATAAATATTATTTTATCTCTGTTTAGAAATTTATTACAAAACTAACACAAAACATCAATACGTTGCCGGAAAATTATAACAGATCGGAAATTAACATAAATTAGTGAAAAGATGATGCACTCAACAAATATTACAAAATCACAAATTCATGTTTCTTTCAAAATTCCGAAAAATTTGTAAAAATTAAATAAAATTCAAACTTTTTTCAAAATTCTAAAAATATTCCAAAAATTATTACAAAATCATAGATTAAAAGTTTTCAAAAATTCTAAAAATATTGCAAAATTTATACAAAATCAAAAATTGAAACTTTTTTCATAATTCCAAAAATGTTCCAAAAATTCTTAAAAATTCAAAATGTTTGTACAATTATAAAAATATTCCAAAAATTATTTGAAAATCAAAAATACAAACTTTTTTCAAAATTCCAAAAATATTTCAAAAACTATAACAAATTCAAAAATTTCCATGTCCAATTTCTTTTCAATTACGTTTACGTCATAAAAACAGCTACATTTTTTTCCAAAAAATTGGCTAAAAAAATAAATGAAATTGTTTTTTGATACACTTGACAAGATTTTTTTGACAAACTTATAATGCCATAATTCTCAATAATAATAATAAAATTTCATTTCAAACAAAAATTAATTTTGTTTTTTTCCAAAAAATTGGGTAAAAAATAAATAAAAATCTATCTTTTGACAACATTTTTGGATAAACTTATGATGCAATAATCTAGATTTTGGTCTCACATACCAATCCCGACCATCAAGATTTCTCCAAATTCAATGTTTCTACTCGTAATCACTTAAAATGAACGTTTTTTAAGCAAAAAATATGCAAATTTCCTTGTTTTGACACACTTGACGATTTTTTTGACACAATTCTGGTACAGTTATCAAATACATCGTCCTTTCGGCTCTTTCCATTGAGTAAACCTATTTTTAGAAAAAAAAAATTTTGAAATCCGTCCAACGGTTTTCTAGATTTCGTCGGTTGTGACTGCCAGACGGCCGGACGGCCGACAGACAGACACACATTTTTTTTTTTGCTTTTTTAGAATCAGTAGGTCCTAAAAAGTCGAGAAATATCAAAAAAAGTGGGTGTAAGAATTTCACTTTGAGCTCATGAATGTAATACTTAGGTCTTCTAGACCGAAGAATTTTCTTTTCGGTTTTTGATGATCATTAATGTGTTTGGTAATTCTTTACTGATAGAAATGGAAGTCGGCTTTTATGTTTTTCCATTTGAGGAGGATGCATTATCTATCGGTTTTAATAAAGAACGTTTAATCTAACATTTTTTCGGATAGAAATGACGTCGGACCTTTTGTTTTTTTTCCTTTAGATCAAGCAAGCATATCGTTTTTATTTTACCTATTCATTCCCTTGGTTTACCAGGAACCAATACATCAATAAAGAGTGTATCCTCTATTGTTAATGTGCATAAAACTTAATAAAAGTTATTGATATTTGTGCTATGAAAAGCATAGCGTAAATATTTCAAGAAACATACACTCAAAATTCAAAAGAATATAATAGTAGATTGTATTACTAGTGCGAATGCGTTTTCCAAACAAGAGTTAGTTCCTACGGTCGTGCGGCAATAACTCGCGTTTGGAAAACGCATTCGCACTACTAATACACACTTTTTTTTATAACAAATGCAGAAAATTTATAAATATTTAGTTAATAATTTATTTAACAAAGCTATAATAGTACATTATGATGCTAGGACGTAAAGCTAAAGATTTTGGACGGATGTGGAGTTTGCAAATCGAGGCGCTAGCCGAGATTTGCACCCACATTAAGTCCAAAATAGCTTACGTCCGTGCATCATATACTATTTTTTATTCGCCGCAAGCAAAATATTTTAAGAAAAGTTGTTTATTCTAAATTAAAATTATAAATTTTCATAAATTTTAAAATAAAAAAATGTGGAACAAGTAACCTTTGAAAAAATATTTATTATTTTTTTCAAATTCTATGACATCAAATGATAACAACTATTTTAATTGGATAATGAAATTTTGATTTTGCGGGTTGCTTTGATAAAAAAATTTACTTTTCATAGAATTTAAACAAATACAAATGCGTTTTACTTTTTTGGACGTCGCTATGACGACAAAATAAATAGTTGAAAAGTGATACTTTAAAGCCGCAAATCACAGTAATAAAGTAACACTTTAATATATAGGCGAATAAAAACAAATTTAAGATATTTAAATATTTAAAGTGCACCACCGTCGTTGTAATATTTTTAAATTATAAGAATCCAAGTCCCGGTAAAAAAATAAACATTAGAATCCAACTACCGGTTTTATAAAAAAAAACATATGTTTCCAACTAGAATCCAACTAAGAGCTGTCAAAATTGTAAACTTTGAAAGCCCAAATAAATTGTTTTTTCTTGCAATTCAAATGATGCAATGTGTTTAACTTGTTTTTACTAAATGGTAAGTTATTTAAATTATTATTTTGATATTTTAGTGCTGTAAAAATATTATATATAGAATAGAATTAACTACAAATCTCACATGCAGGCGGCGTACGTGCCAGGCTTACAAAATATTTTGTGGTCATATGTGCGGAAAAGTAGTTTTTTCTTATATTCTATTCTAGTACAAAATTGAATATTTTTTATGCAGGTGTTACAAAAAATACATTATGGCTATTTCTTAAAAAAACATACATAAACATATACATCTGTAAACATGTGTTTTGTGAAATTTTATTTTTAGAAAATTGTTTAAACTATAAGCATTTTTTTATTTGTTTGTAATTTAATATACAATTAAAATTAAATAAGTTAGTTGCTAAAGAAATTTAGAAAAAGAAGAACAAAATATTACGTGAAATTAACGATTTTCTCAATTTTCACAATTTTCTCATTTTACAAAAAAATATTCATACTTCGCAATACGATAGATCAAATGCATCTGAAAAACAAAATGTTTTAAATAAATTAATTCAGGAATTTAAAAAAAATTGGTTGCTATAGAAATTTAAGAAAATAATTATCAAACGAAAAACTACTTACATTAAACAATTTTCTCAAAAAATATTTTACTATTTTGTGTAAGTATATGTATTTTTATTTATGTAAATAATACAGAATCTTACTCGTTCAAAAAATCTTTGTATGTAATTCGGGCATAAATTATCTTTTTTGCTTTTGAGTGTTTGTTTGTTGAACCATTTCAATCTAAAGCAAAGAGACCTACTTTACGACCTTAATACATAAATAGCTATTTTTACACGAGTTGTATATAAAGTTCAATACAGCTCTAACTAAGAAAAAAAACAAACAAACCATGACAACAGTAATAGTTTTCATGAAAAACATGCACTTCTCTCCCTTGGTGCATAATCTACTATTGTTTTGCGTTCAAACAGTGATGTTATAAATGAATAATCGATATTGTTTGATATATACAATTGTTATGTTGTATCAATTTGACATTAGGATTTACTCATACATGATTTGGTTTGGCTAATACATTGTGCCGAACTTGCTTTTATGGTAGAATTAATTTACAAAACAAAATATACCTACAAACAACATTGTACATATTGTAATTCAACGAATATTAATTTGATAGAAATTCTAAAAAATTGAAATTAAAGCCGCTTTCCAATCGAGTGAATTGCTGAAGGAATTGATTATAGCCAATCGGTCTTACTCTAATATTCAGTAAATCATCAAAAATAAATCCAAAACAACAAAAAATAGCAATTTTTAGACATTAAAAAATACATAACCAAAATCGAAAATTTAGACAAAAAAAAATATGTATGTTCCGTTTTTTTTTTATCATTTTTAACGTTTGCCGACAAACCGTAAATAAAAAAATATGGATATGTTGAACTGATGAACCTATTTTTTCCTTCACTTTATTCGATTCAATTCAGTTCTGTAGTAGCTCAGTTTACGTTCAGTGTAAACCGAATATTACCATTGGAACATACAAATTCCAGCATACAATTTAGTTTAAGTGAATTATTCAGTAGTTCACTCGATTGGAAAGCGCCTTAAGACTGCAAATTTCTTTCCAGTGATTTCAAACGAGCAAATCAAATCAAAAAATCCCAGCGGCAGGTATATCCGCTAGAAATAGGTAGATTTCGGGGTCAGACGGTTTTGTGTCCAAATGAAATTAGATAAGTCATATTAGTTTAAATAAAAAATATAAGTAGAAACAGAATAATTCAAAAAAATTATCGAGCCAAATTAAATAAATTATCCGAACTAACTCCATCAATACAATTTCGGAACAGTTTTATTTAAGTTGGTTTAAACTACTTTTAATAACATATTAAATCCACCAAAGATCAAATGAACTACGTCACAACTACAATTATACCATCACACATAATTTATAATCAAACATTATCAAACAATTTTATTTCAAAATCATCTTTTGTTGTTGTGTTTTTTTGTTCTTATTTAATCTTTTTTCAAACGGTTACTTAGTAAAAAAAATAAAAACAAAAGAGATTTTGATAATTTTTCTATGGTATTAAATGGCTTGATATTTTTTTTGCAAGGGGTTCATTATAACGCTTTTAAAAATCGAATCTTTTGGGTTAGAAAGCTGAAATTTTTGAGGCTATAGTTGAAAAGTATGTGTAAAAGCTAAGATGAATTTAAATAACATAAACTGAAACATGATGAAAGCATTGCCTTTTGCGTTTGTTTTCATTTCAACAGACCTAGGGTCTCAACCGTTAAACTTGAACTATTTTTTTTGAAAATTTTGGAAATATTTATATTTTAAGTACGTGAAAAAAAGTTTTCAAATATGAGCTTGGCCATTTCAGCTAGATCAAGGACAGCAAAGTTTAGTAAATTTTTAAAACAGCTGATTTTTGAGGAATCTGAAACGCCAAGGTTGTCATCTGGATAAAAATGATAAAAAAAGGTTCAAATATTCAATATTTTTAAATTTTATTAAAATATTATTATTCAAACGGAAGTTATAGCGCCCTAGATTATTCGAGTTTTTAGGCTCTAGCTGCTTAACCGGTACCCGGATATGGCCAGTTCACGAACTTGTCCAAGACATTATTTGTCGAAACATACACAGAAAATTATTTTGGTGTAGGTTGAAAAATGCGACCGTGAGAGTGCTGCTAAATTCCGTTATACCTCATATGGTTATATATATATATATATATATATATATATATATATATATATATATATATATATATATATATATATATATATATATATATATATATATATATATATATATATGTATATATATATATATATATATATATATATATATATATATATATATATATATATATATATATAATTTTTTTTTTTTTGTTTTTCCATCTCCGCTTATCACATCTAGTCGTTTGGCATCAAAATTTTTCCGAAATTCCGAGGTGAAGCCCATTGCAATAGGTAGATTTTTATATGAAATCTACCTAAAATAAATTAATCAATTTTATTAAAACTTTACAGAGCTCATTGATTGTAGGAAGAGATTATTTGATTTGAAATTATAATTCTCACATAATTCCCTTATACATAAACAATTATCATAAAAATAACTTTTACAATTAATCGAATTTGGGCTTTCTTCCTCTTTCTTTGCTCAAGCATTAAGGAACAAAAATCTATTTAAAACTTTCAAATTTTCATTCAACGATCCATGTACTCGTAATATATACTAAAGATAAAAATAAGTAGGAAAACTAAAAAGTTTTCGATTAGAAAAACGAAAAAGTTATATTATTTGATGAAAACAAAACTTAACAGAGATGAAGAAAATAACTCGGTAGCTTTAGCCTTATTCGTATGTATTTGAACTTTATTTAATTTTCTTAAAACTCTTCAGAGACTCTATGTTAGATAAATATTGAAATTAGTATATTTATATGGATGAAAAAAAAAGATGTATGCTGGGGTTTTGATAAGAGAATTTATGAACACAAAAAAAACGAAGTAAGTTTTAAATTTGTATCTCCAGAATTTAGCGTTAAAATTTTTAATGCTTGCTTATGTAAATTGGAAAATTAATTTTATTTAAACTTTCTTTTCGTTATTTTAAAAAAAAATTAACATATGGGAAAGTTGTGTAAAATTTTTGACAGTTTTGATGACTTAATCTAACGAAACATACAGAACATTAAATAGTGATAAAACAAAAAGTATTACGGTAGCCTAACAAATAATACAGATATAATTTGTTTAAAATATATTAACGTATAAAAATATTGACTTACGTAAGATAGCACCAACAAATTTTCCATTAAATTGATTTAATCGAGAAAATGGTAGAAAATTATTTTTCAGAATTATTTTTCAGTTGGTATTTTATTATCAATTTATTTTTCAATTATTGATTTTAATCTAAATAGTTTCCTTCAAAGTTTAATAGAATTTTAAAATCAATTAAAATAAGGGAATATTTATTATTGAAAAACTGCTATTCTCGTCTAAAATAATAGAGTTGAAGACAATGGAATGCTCAACGAGAGCTTATTTTATGCAAGGAGATGGCGCGTGCCGTTGGTAATGAATCTGTTGTTCACAATTTTCCTTTGGTATATTATCTTTCCCTTCGATTGATGATTTGTTAATATTATAAACTGCTTCTTCGGAATTTCGAATACAGGTAGCTACAGTTTTTGCCTGTGATACAATATCTCGATACACTTCCAATATAAACCAAATGATATAAAAATTCTTATTCCATTCAATGTAGAAGAAAATAAATCCAGTAAGACCCCAAAAGGTTTCAACTTTTTTTTCACTTTAACCATTCAACTTGTTTTTTATGTTGAAAAAAAAAGAAACAATGCTTTGAATACAAAAAACAACTGTATTCCGATAATATCGTGATGTGCAACGAAAACTTCTTTCACCTCAATTAAATTCCGTTTTGCAAACAAAAAACAGCCCTATTCTTAGTAAAAATGTTAATGCCTATATTGGATAATTGTCAATTGTTTTGACGGTAATTTAGAAAACAAAAGGCACCGTTACACACGAAACCAACTCTCACGTTTTTATTAATTATCATTGTAAGTTTATAAAACTAAATTTACCAGGTGCAGTTAATATTATTTTCTTTTTTGCATTGCACAATAATTATATATAAAACATCAGAAAATAAAACTTACAGTAATCATATACTAAATAAGGAACTTATATATACTGCTATCTTTTTCGCTTTTTTTCATTTAATTTTTTTTTATACGACGACAACCGGTGTATACTATTTTTTTTTAATAAATTAAACAATAAAAACCCCCAATAAATAGTTAAAAAAAATTAATAACATCAATCAAATTATATTCTATTTTTCTTTTTAAAGTTATTTGTCGATAGAAAACTCACATAATTCCGTTTTTATTTGAAAACAATTTTTATATTCAAAACCGATGTTCACCAGAGCTAATTTTTTTTCGTTCCCTATCACTTCCAAATTTTTAACTGTTCGCCCATCAACTAAATAATGACAACCCACATTATTCACAACTCATCATCTGATCAGTAGGATTCTCGTATTTATAATTATAAGAAAACATCGAAAATGATGCGTTCGCAATCTACGTTTCGTAATATTAAATAATATTATTGGATGAAAACGTAAAAATCACTGTCGCAACTGATAAAACATCCTCATAACAAAATGATATTATTTTATCAACATTCCACCATAACCTAAAATCGGCATTGGTTAGTTTCAACAATCTTTCAATCATTCTTTAACAAAAGATCTTTGATTGGCAAGAAAAAACAATTATTTTGAGTTTTCGAAATACAAATTAGCTGATTTCTGCTGTCATAGTTTGGGAAAAAGCTCTTTATTGAAGTTGGTAACAGTAAATTGTTATATTAAAATGACACTTTGAAAATGTCTAATTGAAAAAAAATCATAATTAAATATGTAAATCAATTTAAGTTATTAAATATTAAAATAAATAAAGTTTTGATTATCATATACATGTTGTATATATATCCTACTAACCTGTGCAATAATCTGGGGATTCAAGTCTAGAAAGCGTTATCGAAACTATAGTAAGTACTAACTAGTGAATTATTTTTATTCACATTATTGTTTTACAGATATTCTTTTAACATCAAAGAATGCAAACCGTGCCAGTAAACACAGGCATGCATTAATGAATAAAATAAATACAGTGCCATCAACAAGTTCCAAAGCTCATAGCTATGGAAAAAAATCTAATACCAGTGATCAACAGTAAATTGGAAAGCTGGAGTGTAACACATCTATTATTATTTTTTTTAAATTTATTATACAATGAATTATTTATTTATAAAATTAATAAAAAACAAAATGAAGAAGCATTTTGTCTAATAATATTTTTAATTATTTAAAAAAACCTAACCTAACCCTAGCCTAGTAATCTTTTTGATCTCTCTAAAATGTTATCATTCGGAACTCAGAAAAATGTTATATCTTTGTTATCTTTTCGTAGAGATGTAAAATATGTCAGCAGACGGCGCATTAGATGGTTTTCTGGTATCTTTATGCTATCTTTGAGATAAGTATTTTGGATGTCAGATCTAAAAACGGTTACCTATAAGAGCTCTTTATGATAGCTTTTTGCCGAACGGGAACACTTGTCGGTTTGCCTGTTTGTAAATAAATCAGATAATTTCTTATTTCAGTCTCTGGAGCAACGAATTACCTCATCCGGCTCGACGGACCATAATCTAATAATTTTTTTAAATTAGACAAAGACACAAACAAAAGTAAATGTAAATAAACGAACGTAAATAATAATTGGACTTTATCAATTAATTCTAACTTAGTCTTAAGAACCCTATGATAAATTTAATAAAACAAATTGAAATTCAACATGATTCGTTGAAATTAAAATAAAATACCCAACAAAGCCAACAACAATCCTATAAAATCTGATAAATTATCTTATAAATTTACATTAAATGCATTAAAACCGAATATCTTGGAAAAATTAACGGAGTGTTAAACGCGGATAACAGAAATTTATTACAATAATGTGCAAAGCCAACTATAGCTTTACGATTACGATTTTATTATTATATATTTGTTTTGTCTTAACGACATGTAACATGAACAAACAAACATCTCACTGACGTTAATCATTTTTTATAATATATGAAAAACATGTGTTACTGTCGATTTAAAAAAAACAAATCGTTAAATCTCATTGACGTATGGATGCAAAATGTAATCGTCTCATTATTTTTATTACAAACGGTTACATTATTACAAACGGTTTATAACGGAAATATGATGTTATCATAATATTTCCATTTTCCTAATCAAAATAATAATTTCAACATTAATTAACAAAAGAAAAATAAACAAATTGTTTATTTATTCTAAACGTAGAAAACAACAACAAGAACCAACAATAATATTCTTAGGAAAATTCACTGCAAATATAAACGAAATAATAATAATATTTTTCTTTTATTTCCATTGTGATCTATAAGTTTATCTTCAGCATCATGTTAAATCTCGTCAACGATAATTTAAGACATTTTTCCTTATTATATCCTTTGTTTTCTTTCATTTCTTTTTATAAATCATTTTATTGTGATTTTGTCACGTTTATTGCTTCTATTTTGATACCACTGAGAATTACTGTAGACAAATATTATAGCACGACTTGTGGTTTACATTATTGTTATGGCAGCTTAATTTTCAGGAAATCCTTTGGTTTAGGTCTTGGAAAAAAATATGGGGAATTTACTTATAATTAAATACTTTTTTTTTATTGAAAAGTCATTGGTTTTAACTCTAGGCGTGAGGTAAAATTCACGCGAAGAATTCAATTATGCAATTGTATTGAATATTGATTCACTTTATAGAGTACTTTTATAACGAGTTTTAAGCAAAAAAATTGTCTGTTCGAAAATTATATATGTTAGAGAATAGCCTTTGGTGGTCTTAAAAAATGGCGACTATACAGCTGTAAATTGTTCAATTGTCCAATTTGAACAACGGTTTGGTTCAGTTTCTCCATCATTGAAATTACAACAGAAATTACATTACAACTTGCGTAAGGCCACGAATCAAGCAACATGCCATTTGCATGAAAATGAATATTTTCCTCTCTCATACAACAATGTGACTTAGAAAGTATGTAAAACAATTTGTTGATTGACTTGTTGCACTCACCCTAGTCTATCGCAATGTATTTGAACTTCATGCTGATAATGAATATTAATAGAAATGAAACGATCAAATGTCGAATTTTTAAAGCAATGTTCAATTTGATGAAATTAATAATTGGTAATGGGGCCGGTCGTTGCATGTGTTTTTCAAGCGTGAGGCGATTCGACTGTATTTTAATGTTCTGAAATAGTTTTCAATAGATTATGGCCAGTCAGATAAACTCGGCTTCTAGTGAACATATTCTGCGTTAAAATATTATGCGATAACATTATGGCTCAATATGTTTATGTAGAAAATGTCCTCTATGAGGTGAATACTTATTCTAAAAATATTTGATTGAATCAAGGCACTTTTTTTCGCATGCGAAAACTAATATTTCGAAGAATTCTATGTGTAACATACATATTTTATGGTTGTTTTATTTCAGAACAAATTGGATATTTTTTTGTGTATGTGTAAAAATATTTTTCCTTCTTCCTCCTTTTAATATTACTTCGTACTTGCTGAGTAAATTTTTCTCTTTTCCTTTTGCTACTTTTTATTCTCATTCGAAAAAAAATACTTCAAATCAATTTATATAATCTCCAACAAGAAATCGTTTACTATATAGAGCAGAATACTATATGTTTTATATACTGTATACTTAGGCACGTAGTGCTTATGATATATTACAAAACATGAAATTTATTTTGCAAACAATGTTTTAGAAAATTGTCTATGTTTATAGTCATACCGATGACTTTTTCTGATATGTTCAACATATTAACTTTAAATGGTTGATATTCATGTAGATTGCCGATATAAAAATTTCTTTCATCAACATAAGAAGGGGTTGCCAATTTTGTAATCTTGATTGTTGTGACTGTTGAAGTAGTTAGATCGAGAGATAATGGTAATCATTTCCAAGTGCTGTTCTTATCGACGTTGGATATTTGTGAATGACCTTTTACTTTTGCTCAGCGCTGTAATATCGTAAGTGCAACAAGTGCAATCGCACAGAGCCCCTTATTTTTGGGGCTCTAAAATATTAAGTATATTAGAAAAACTTCTCCAATAGTAAAAAATCAGACTTTAATTCGTCGTTAGAAAAAACAAAGATGAAAATTCAAAATTTCTTTAACTTTCA
Organism: Diogma glabrata; assembly: GCA_963693315.1. Lineage (NCBI taxonomy): Eukaryota > Metazoa > Arthropoda > Insecta > Diptera > Cylindrotomidae > Diogma > Diogma glabrata. Next base: position 70,352 of record CAVNZG010000999.1, read on the forward strand.
AACAAATCTAGTTGGCTACGATTTAAATTGAAACAAAAACTGTGTTCCCATCCATGCTATTTAGTACTAAAAATTCTAAATTGAAATAGTCAAAAATTTAGTTTACTACTTCCGCCATTTAATTCTAAATTCTTGAAAAGATATTTTTTGGAATTTTTGGCAGAATTGTTTGAATTGTCATTGCCACTGTTTCTATTAGTTCGTTGTTGTTATTTTCTACTTACATGGCATATAGTTTTAATTTCGTGTTTATTATGATAAACAACGTAAACAGTCTTTGACGAGACTGTTCCATTTGTAATTTTTTGTGATTTTACATGTTTTATTTTTAAAATAACGAAAACAAAGCAAAAAAGCAAAATATAATCATATAATATAGCAATTCAATATTTTATATTAAACTTGTGGCGAACATCTAAATTAAAATTTTCAAAATTTCAAATTAGAATGCGCTATTTTTTTTTAGTTTTTAGATTTAAAAATAAACAAAATAATTTCAATTATAGTTTTTTCCTCAACATAATAAAGTTCATGTTTTTCGGATTAAAAAAAGTTCTTGCTTTAACTTTAAGTTCTTTTAATACTTTTAAAATTTAAATTGTTTAAATCTGTGGACCTAAATAATAAATAATATTGATATAATTATTTCATTCGGCATTTACTTTAAATGTCTTAAAGTTTAATTCATGTATATTTAAACTACAATTATACTAAACTTTAATTTAAGTTATATAAACTAAAATGTGTTGATCTTTATTTTATGTTTCATTTACTCCTAATATGCTAAATTTATGTTAAATGTATAATCATCGAAAATATTAAAGGCTCCACTTATTTCTGAAAGAAGTTGAATATATTGTTAAAAGGAGTGTTTGATTAATTTTAATGTTGATTGATGTCAGAAATTTTCAAGTGGAAAATTCATTTATTGAAAATTAATCAGAAGAAAAATTATTTAAATTGGAAAACCATTGGTGAATTTGGGATTACACTATTTCATCCATTAATTCAATTAGCGTGAATGACTAGCTAATTTTCTGGATTGACAACATAAATGGACAAGTTCTGTCCACTGCAAATTCATTTAGTTTGGATGGTATATAGTATTCAATTTTAAAGCTATAAACTCTCTTCTCTGAACAGACCGTATAGGGCGATTTTTCTGTGCCGGTGTTTATCGCAATGGCGCTGCAAAAAGGGGATAAGAGAAAAAATTCAAAAAATTTTATATGGGATTCCATACAAAACACATTTTGAATTGTTTTAAAAATTATCTATGAAATTTCTTATTTTACTACAATTAAATAATTTAAATTTGTTTATAAACTAATATTGACTATATATTAAGCGTAATATATAAAATATTTGATTTTCTTCTGTCCGTAAAACAAATACGAAAATAGGTTAAATTTTTCATACAACTTTGTATGGGAAATTTTGGCAGTTTTTATGTTTCTTTTTTGAGCGACTTAAGAATGATATTTTATATATTACAATTAAAATATAGTCAATAATACTCCATAAGCAAATTAAAATTGTTCAATTGTGGTAAAATGAGAAATTTCATAAATAATTTTTAAAATTATTCAAGTTGTGTTTTGTATGGAATCCCATATAAAATTTTTGTGATTTTTTCTCTTATCCCCTTTTTGCAGCGCCATTGCGTTAAACACCGGAACAGAAAAATCGCCCTATATAATTTCAGTTTTTGACACTAAGACTGCGTTCCAATTGATGCTAAATTGTACTAAACGTGCTAAATCAATGTAGTCAACTAATTTACTTGACTGAATCAAAATATTGTTTCTAAATAATTTGGAAGAAATTTATACGTCAAACGATATCTGACACCTTGATTGTATTAATTTAAATAAAAATTCAGTAATTTTGTAAAATTAAGTTTAGATTTAGCAGTTTAGTACAATTTAGCAGCCAATTGGAACCCAGTGTAAATGAAAAAACAAACAAAACAATTTCCAACTGTCATTTTAGAATAAATTTGAATTGGAACTATGAAATTGCAATTTTCACAGTTTTAGTACAATTTAGAATTTTTGGTACTCAATAGCATGTATGGATTGGAACTGGTCTAACTGTTCATAAGCAACATTAGACTATAGTAAAATAAAATAACTTTAATTAAATTATTTAATACTTTAAAAATAATGGTAACTTTAATTAAAAAACCTAAGGAAGAGTATATTTTCCTACAACTTACAAGAGATGAAAATATCGTTTTTTCCGTGAGTAAACATTTGTTCACGAGACGCGCTAGTGTCGAGTGAGACATGTTTACGAACGAAAAACGTTTTTATCTCGCGTAGAAAATGCAATTTTTTCTATGATACCTATATATAATCGATATTTACTATAAATTATAAAGTCATAAATCGACAACAAACATTCAATATTCATATTCTATTTTTTCATGGTTAAAAATAAAAATAAAAATTTCGGGTTTAAAATACTTTGTAAAATTATATGAAAAACCATGGTAACTATAATTTGTTATTTTTTTACACTAGTGAGTTTACTTTTCGCATAGAAAATAGTATATTAAGAAACTAGTTTCATAATCGACGATTTTATCGCACGCAATCTGTTTAGAAAACGACCCGCGCAGCGGATAGTTTTCTAAAGGATAAGTGCGATAAAACGTCTTATGAAACGAGTTTTTTATACTATTTTTTCTATTTTACATTTTTTGTCTTGAAATTTTAAAAAATATTTTTTATGTCTTAATGTTTTAAAGAAAATTTCTAAAAATTTCAATTCAAAATAGTAAGCTTTGCGTTTTATCATATTTCTATATATTTTTTTGTTGCAAAACTAGCTTTCATAAAATGTGTAATTTATTAAAATATGTCAATTTGATATTTTGTTATTATTACTAATTATTTTAATTAATTAAAATATTTAACACTAATCTAGATTATTTTTTAATAATAAGATTAATTAATAAGAATAATTTTATTTATATAATTATTCGTTTTAACTTTCACTGACGTTTGTATGACCAATGTGACCAACCTTGAAAAACAAAACTTTGCGTATCTTAATGAAGGCCATTTTGATACACATTTGGGTATCGAAATGACTTTATTTTAGACGCAAAATAGAAAAATATATTTGTACTTCTTCCTTGTCAATATTATTTATTGTTTATTATTATTAAAAATCATAACAGTATTATTCATGGTAGGTGAATTCTTGTATAATGTTTATTTTGTACTAAAAAGTATTCCATTCTTCGATACTTGTTATAACACACAGGAATTCATCTACAATCGAAAGTACGAAAATGAATAATCATTTTTTTTTATTATCTTTGGAAGGTAGATTTTGTATTATATAAATTCAATTCTATTTGTGATTTCATCTCAAGTAAACGTGTACAAAAATATAAAATTAAAAATTTAAATTTATTTGTATATAACATTTACACATTTTTTATATAACATATACACATTAGCGTGGGAATAAACGCACAGCATTTACAACGATACTCATCGGTCTATGCCCCATCACAAACATCACTTCAAATTGCTTACTCCTGCCATTTTATAGCAGCTCATTAGTTATATAGCTGATGATTGCGCTATTTTATTTTGCTGCGTGTTCACCAGATTTGGTAGATTTTGAAGTTGGCCATTGAGATGATCCAGATACTGCTGGAGGCGATGATAATTGCTGGGATGAGTTTTGGTATTCAGTAAATTTATTCAATGAAGCTTCCACATTTTAAATTATACATGTCAACATATGACAGATCACCTCTTCAAATTTTACGCTTATTAACAGGTATCAGTAAATAAAACAAATATGTTGGAAATATAGTTATTTTTTTAAACTTCTTTGTTAAAATATTTTCATAACTTTTTAATGTGAATAATTAAAAATAAACATAAATTATTTCGTACGACACAATATTTGCAAATGTTTAAGGATCACATAATGTGAAATTACACTTTCATATTACTATTGTGTGTTTTAATTACTCAAATAAACTTAAAGAACATCAATTATTTTAACTTGATAAGCATACCATATTTTTTAAAATCTTGATTAATTAAGAATGAATTCTTAATAAAATGAAAACGATCTTAACAATGAATGATAAATAATGAAATCTTAATAATGAATTTTGAAATGAATATTAGATGAATAATAATTTTTATGAAAGCTAGATAGAAAAAATTGTACCTAAAATTTTATTAATCTATTGCTAAAAGATTGAAACGAATTTAAAGAAGAAATCAAATTAAACGCCAACGATTAAATAAAAAGTCACCACATACCCCTCCCTTACCAGTGATTCGCTTGAAGAAAGAGAGAAACTAGTAAATTAACAGTTTGAAAAGTGGGTATTTAACAGTGAAAAGATTGGGTACAACAAAAAAAAAATAAATAGAGAATATGAGCTAGCATATTAGAATATGAGCTAGCTAGTGAAAGAATTGCGACAGTGTTCGACGACAGTGAGAATACAAAAATCAAAAACATACTACAAGACAGCACTGGGGGTAATATTTGGTTTAAAATTTTCAAAACGCCGGTCAATAAAATTAAACAGTTTTTGGGGTGATGATCTTTCCAGATTTAGAAACTCGTTGATTGGGAATAATAATTAAACTAAGCTGATTATTATATGTTACTATCTTTTTAGGTTGCTTTGGTGATACTGAATTAGATTTATTCACACCAATTGCATTTGATTGTTTCAGATTTGCAGAAAAATTAAGAATATTAGGATTCAGACAAGAATCAGTATGATCAGCTGGAATTAATTTGTTTGAAAAAATTTTTTTGGTTGCTGTTTTTAGAAAATTTAGAAAAATCGTTACGATGCAATTTAGCGGTTGAATCTGGATGATTCCAAAAATTTGCTTTAGCGAGAGAACTGAATTGTTCATCACCTGAATTTTCATGATAACATGGTTTAATTCGATCAATTGAAATTTTGGCAGTTTTGCCATTAACTTCTATATTGAAGTTTTTATTGTTGCGACTTAAAACTTTGAAAAGACTAGTGTAAGGAGCTTGTAATGATCTCCTTACAGCCTCAGTACGTAAAAATACATGTGAGCAAGCTTGCAAATCTTTGCTCACAAAGGAAGAACATGTAACGTGTGCTGATGTTGGCTTTGGCCGTATTTCATCAAAATGTTTCCTCAACTCCTTGACGAATTCAGTTTGGGGAACAACAGAATTTGTACACTGAAAAAAATCCTACATTTTTATTAACTAAAGTACTTTAGTTATTAAAATTTAGTATCTACAACTAAAGTTTATTTAATGCAAAAAAAAAAGTTCTGTTGCTTAAAAAAATATTTAGTTATCTCAACGATGGAGGTTTTCTTAAATTTTTAGTTATATATGATTAATATTTTCGTTAATATAGATAATAAGACAATTTATTTGAACGAAAACTTTCGTTGAATGCAAGAAAAATCTGTTTTGTAAGAATAAATAAATATTTAGTTCATTAAGAGAAAAAATTGTTAATAAAACAAAAATTTTCGTTGCTAATAAAAATAACAAAAATTACTTTTGACTTTTGTTTCATTTCTATAAAAGTTGAACGTTATATGTTTTCTCTTTCTATGGAATTCATATATTCATTTAATAAAATCTTTTGTTTTCCTATATTAACTAAATGTTTTGTTATCCGTGCACAAATTTTAGTTATAATAAATAAATATCTAGTTATCCCAAAAAGAAGGAAAAAGTACCGTTAGAAATACTTGTAATTTGTTTTGGAATTAATTGTTTCACAATTTTTTTGACGTCGAAAGTGTAACTCATTAAAAATTTTGGAAAATTTAAAATAAAATTCTTAAATTTACATTTAAAAACCTGAATTTAATTATTTATCCTTTGTGAAAAGTGGAAAAGTTATTTTGTTTGTTTAATTTTGTTGCAAAGTGAAATTCATTGATAAAATTTTGGTTCAAGTTCAAGTGAGTATTGCATTATTTGGTAATTTAGGAACCTAAAATTACGACTAAAAACGTGTTTTTTCAAACTACGGTACACATTTTTATACAAAATTTTTTATTCCAAATACAGGTGACTGTTAGAATTTGTATATGTAACAAACAATATATTTTTTTAAACGTAATATTAAATTGTTTTAAAATGAAATATTTTAAGTGCTTGCATAATATTAATAGTTTGAAAGATTTGATATCTCATTTCCATAAAGTTCATAAGCTAAAAACTTATGACACCTACCGTTGTTGTGAAGCCAATTGTTCAAGTTCATTTCAGAATGTTCGATCATTTCGTAGACATGCTCTCGTTAAACATTTTAAAGATCATAAAATTGGACTAAGAGAGAAAGTGTCCAATGAAAGTGAATTTTCAACAGACTCTTATTTATCATTATTGCATTCTTAAAATAATGATCAAATTCATAATACTAACAAAAATATTAAATTAAATAATTTTAACTATAAGGAGGCCATTAATATCATAGAAAACGCTGCATGCATATTCTTATTAAACCTTCATAGTAAAAACAATTTAAATAAAAAAGATGTGCTAGATATTCAAAAAAGTGTTCAAAATTTAATTTTAAATCCTATTTTAGATTCTTTGAATAATTTTTTAACAGAAGATGTGGGCTTTGAATTTAAAACAATTTTGAAATTTTGTGAAAATCCATTCACTAAGTTTGATATGGAACATAAGTTCAATAAATATTTAGAACACATCGATATAATGGTCCCTCCACAACAGTTTACGATCAGTAAGAAAATAACAGAAGTTCATCAAAACGGAGAAATAGCAATAGATGAATTACAGTCTGTTGGAACACTTTTGCCTATTCAGTTTTAATTCCGAAAAGTATTTGAATGCGATGATTTTTTACTAAAGTGTTTGCATAAATTGGAAAGCCTTAGAAACAGTCCTGATTCAATTTCACATTTTGTGCAAGGTAATTTATGGAAAGAAAAAGCAAAACTGTATCAAAACAGTATTTTAATTCCCTATTTCTTGTATGCAGATGACTTTGAAATTAATAACCCGTTAGGTGCACATTCTAAAAGTAAATCAGTCACAAACTTCTACTATTCATTTCCAGTTGCTGAAAATTCTTCAAAATTGGAAAATACTTATTTAGCTGCTTCCATCAAAGCGATTGAAGAATAAGAATATGGAAATTCTATATCGCTAAAATCACTCATACAAGAGCTAAAAGTTTTAGAAGAAACAGGTTTGGATATTGTTACTAGTCAAGGTACAAAACGAGCTCAATTTATACTGGGATTAGTTTTAGGAGATAACTTGAGCTTAAATGCTTTATTAGATTTTAATTGCTCATTTTCATCTAACTATTTATGTAGATTATGCAAGGAAAGTAAGGAAACTACCAGAAAGTTAGGAGTTGAAAATACTGGAGGACTACGAAACAAAATCAATTACCAAAGTGATATTTGTGTAAACGACCCAAGTTTAACTGGCGTTAAGAAAGAATCAATATTCAATCAAATACCTTCGTTTGATGTTTCCTCAAATTTTGCAGTAGATTTAATGCATGATATATATGAAGGTGTCTGTCATTATGATCTATGTCACGTTTTTAATTATTTAATTTACAAACAAAACTATTTTTCATTAGACACTTTAAACCTGCGTAAGCAAAATTTTAATTACGGTTTCTTGGAAATTAAAAATATTTCTCCACCAATTTCTCAAAACCATATAAAAAATTTCCATTTAAAAATGTGTGCGAGAGAAATGATGAGTTTCCTTCATTTTCTGCCTTTGATTGTTGGAGATAAAATTCCAAACAACGATGAGGTATGGTTGTTTTTGTTAAACTTAGTGGACATTAATGATATTTTGCTTAATTATGAATTTTCGCACACTAATATTGCTTTATTAAAGGAAAAAATAGAAAACCATAATTTGGAGTACCAACGTCTTTTCAATGATTCTCTTAAACCAAAATTTCATTTCCTAACACATTATCCCAATGTGATAGTAAACTCCGGGCCACCACGTTGCTTTTGGAGCATGCGGTATGAAGGTAAACATAGAGAATTTAAATTGTATGCTTCTTCTACCACATCTAGAAAACACGTTTCACTTACTCTGGCTAAAAAATTTCAACTAAAATTTGCCAATTCAATTTACTGCAATAAAATAGTATTGAAGCCATTTGAATTGACAACATGTATAGTTGGTCAATACAATGATTATATTTGTAATTTGCTTAATATACGCAATACGGATTTTATTAGTGTGTCAGCAATTACCTATAATGGGTTGTATCTTAAAATTGGGTTTTGCCTTATTAGAGAAACATCTATTTCAGAACAAATAAAAGATTATAAAATTCTTGAAATCATAATCATGGGTTCAGAAATAAAACTCCTCTGCGATAAACTTCAAATAACCAGATATGATTCACATTTTAGGGGATACTGTGTTAATACAGATTCTGTATCAGTTGATCTAATAGATATTAGTCAGTTCAGCGGCCCACCACTTGAGATATCAAAACTTTTAAACAGTTCGTATATGATAAGAACTAAGCAATTTTATAAGCTAAGTCAAATTTAAATGTAAAGTTATGATCTTGTTTATATAGTTTTATATAAGTATTAATCATATTAAAATTGTAAAAGTTAGTATTTATTTTGTATATTATTTAAGTTTAAGAAGTTTATTTAAAAATTAGAACCGTAAAGTCAACCGTAATATCAAAATGGACCAATATAATAACAATTTGATGGAAAATTGCCACCACAAACTACCAATGAAATGGAATTCGAAGTCCATAATCAAACAAGCTTTGTGATTATACCTAACGAAGATGCCATAGCTTTCTCAAACGAACAAGTGGAACTTCAAAACTTGCTTCAGTTATGGGATTCTAAGCAACTGTATCCTCGATTGAACAGTAAGTTACATATGCCAATCTTATATTAAATTTTTTCCTTTAAGCCTACACAATTTTTTTATTATGCAGATGAGAAAGTTTATATTAAACAATTAAAACGACTAAGAATTCACCACATTGAAAAGCTGCTCGAAGGGTTCTCCTACGGTGAAAAAATTGATTTCGAGCATGAAATCACACAATGGTAAGAAGAACATGGAATAACAATCAATAGAAACCCAATCGGTACATTAAGTGGAGAATCTTATGCATTTCAAATAATACAATACCAGAATCACCAGAATCACCCTCAGTCTGGCAACCCAGTTCTTCTATTTTTAATCTCCAACATCTTATGTCTACCGACACCCAAGGAAAGATGTTGAAAGCTTTTTATGATTTAAATAAAAGTTTTAATGAAATAAACCGCAGATTATTGGTGGACATAATAATAGATTATTTTTTAAAAAATAATTTACATCTATCGACTGATAGTTGTGAACTGATTTCATTAGAGATAACTGAAATGTTCCCAACAGAAGAACAAGTAATAAAAACAACGTCTGACATCGTATACTAGTAATACTACATAATATCATTTAATAATTTCAGACAGTATACTATCAAAAGAGAAAAAATTTGGCACCACTTGGACGGCTTTACACCAAATACCACAACAAAAGGAATAATTTGAAAAAAAGTGGGTTGACATTTCAAGTTAACACCCAAAAATGTTCAAAGGGTGAAGAAGTGATTACAACCCAAAAAAATCAATTGTACCCAGTTGAAGCTGTTGATGAATATCTTCGGGCCTTAAAATATGCCGCACTCACGGAAGAAGAACTTTTCCATCATTGGGTTCAGACTATCTCTTACCGCAGCAAAAATATTAAAAATACAAAACAAACCAATGAAATTATGGAACAGTGGCCACAATATAAACAGTCCAATGGATTTAAACTGGTAATTTAGAAAATTCATAAAATTTTAAAAATGCACGTATATTTTTGAAATTCTTTCTATATGTTTTGCAGATTAACATTGATTTTAGCGGCATTTATAATGACAGTAAGAGAATTTTCGACATGTATGAGAAATTCGAATGCCATATGAACAATTATTATAAAACACACATAAAAGATTTAACTAACCGCAAACTTTATAATGAAATTAATCATAAAGATTTTAATTGCAAAAGTAGGTTTTATTTTTTAGGAAAATATTTATTGTTTTAATCTAAATTTTATATTTTAGAGAAGGAAAAGCAGTTGCCATTTTTCATTTATTACATGCGATACTAAAACCAACAACTGCACAATATACATATCTTACTGATAAAGAAAAGCGATGTAACAAATTTTCAATCTGCAAATCCCAAGAGTCCTTCATCAAAGTGTGTAGTTCTCCAACACAAATAAAATACTTTATTTCGGAATTAAAAGGGAATCATGAATGTATACAGCCTTTCATTTTAATCGATGGAAGCATTATCAATCCAAAAGCTATCTATATTTATTTTGATGAAATCAAATATGTTGTACCGAATATTCAAACGGGAATCGATATTCTATTCAAAATATTTTTTGTGTTTAATTTGAATTATCCTATAGAATGTAGCAAAGTGTGGCAGTTCATACAAATATATTTTAATGATATTATTTTAGAAAAGGAAATAATTCATTCAAATGTAACAACATTAATCAATTTTTTAAAAAATGAAGATGCAAAAACTTAAAACAATAAATTTATTAATATACAATAGTAATAAACGAATATGTAAATATGTAATTTAAAATATATATTTTATATATTGTATATATAGGAAATATATTTATAATTTAATATATAGTATAAATAGTAAATATATATATTAAAGATAAAGTATATTAATATGCTAATATGTTAATATGAATATATTATTAGATTGTTTCATTTATTTTAATTTAATTTTATTACTGAATTTTATCACTATGTAAATATATAATTTAAAATTTTTAAATATATATATATATATATATATATATATATATATATATATATATATATATATATATATATATATATATATATATATATATATATATATATATATATATATATATATATATATATATATATATATATATATATATATATGTATATATATATATATATATATATATATATATATATATATATATATATATATATATATATATATATATATGTATATATATATATATATATATATATATATATATATATATATATATATATATATATATATATATATATATATATATATATATATATATATATATTGTATATACAGTAAATATTTATTTAATTATACAGTATATATAGTAAATATACAGTATATGAATATGCTAATATATAAATGTGAAAATATTATTGGATTATTTAATTAATTTTATAATTTTTTAATGTTGTAAATTTGTATTGCGAAAATGAAATAAATAAATAAATCTTTATTCAAAAACAACAAATCTTTCATTTATAATAACAAAAGCTTCTTTAAAAAATTACTCATATTTTTTTAATAATAAATAAATTATATTCAATTGAACAAAATGTTTTATTTATAAGAACTAAAACTTGATTAACTAAAGTTATTCTTTTATGATAACAAAAGGTTCTCATTACCCAAAACTTGAGTACTGACAACTATGATTTTAGTTAATAGTACCCAAAGTTTTTTTTCAGTGTAGAAGAATCGAGAAGCTGTCCCGGAATTCTTATCGAGCTTCCATATGTTAGTTCCGCTGAAGTTGTTTGAAGTTCTTCGCTGAAGGAGGTTCTTAAACCTTAGAGGACTACAGGTAGTATTTTTGTCCAATCTGGAGGGTCATAACATATAATTGCTGATTTAATTGTGCGATGCGATCTTTCTACCATACCGTTGCATTTTGGATTATAGGGTGTTGTTCTGAATCTGTTGAAACCTAATAGATTAGACAGTTCAGTGAAAAGTTGGGATTCGAATTGGGTTCCTTGATCAGTAGCAATTGATTCTAGAACACCAAATCTCGAAATCCTAAAAAATGTATACAGCAAATGCGACCGTTCCAGCAGTTATGTCTGGAATTGGTATCGCTTCGGGCCACCGCGTATAACAGTCGATAAGCCTTATACAAAATCGTTGATTTTTCGATATTGGCAGCGGACCAATGATGTCGAGGTGTATTTGCGAGAATCGCTGTGAATTAGTTTTGAAAGTGCCAAGAGGTGATTTAGTATGCCTAAATACCTTGGACTTTTGACACGCTGTACATTGTTGCGCCATAAGCTTAACGTCATTTTTAATAGACGGCCAAATAACGTGCTTGGTTAATTATTTGTTTGATGCATTGACACCAGGATGCGCAAGTGTCGGCAGAATCGGTATAGGGCCCCCAAAAGTTACAGTACAGCACTGCTTTTACTATACATGATTAAAAGAAGCTCTAAGTCCTGTTGCAAAAGTTTAATCGGTGCAAATGATTTGCAGTTGTTAATGTCCCGAAATTTATTTTAATCTTCCAACAACAAGATATATAGTTTTGTTTTTGATTTTTTACAACCATAATGGTTGTATAAATGTTGTTTAAATGTTGTATCAATCTTCTTAGGTTTAAGATAGATTGAAAAAAGTTTTCATTATAGCCATGTCATGACAACATTGGATTATTTACTATTTCATAACGCACTAATGCGTAAAAATTTCCTATCAAATGTTCTAAGCACTTTGACGCAGTGATGGGGCTTACTAGATTAAGCGATCTTAGGAGCTACAACGGTAAGGTCAGCCATGCAGTTAGGTCCTAGGTGAGAATCGAAGCCAAGATGAAGTCCAAACCCAAAGCTGAGGTAGACACGCACGCTGATAGTTTAGCATGATAAAGGGGTGCTTGATCGCTAGTACGGAACTCTGGAAACCGAGCGTCATCCAGTTTAAATATAGCCTTTCAACAGCAGAAGGCTCTGTTATAGCGTACCTTTTTTACTCCCTAATTTCTTACAACCATTGTGTAGATAATTATTTACTTAAAAATTAAGACGAGAGCGATGTTTCTCTAAACGCATCCTCAAACCCATTATCGTGCAAAACACGTGCTCGTCGGACTCAAAGATGATAGTAAACCTATTTTACCAAGGTCTAAGGTTATGTCAGAAATAACATACCGTGAGCCAACCACAAAAGAGTGTTCTGGCACGTCAGACCTGTCGGAAGAAGAAAATTTTGCGAACTGATGGGAAGCAATTCTGATTCAGTTCCGGAATTGTGAATTGAGACCGGATGTGAATCAGAATTCGACACTAACTCCGATATGTCAGCAGAAGCTCTCACCTTGGATATACGCCGAAAGGGGAGCCGGATGTCCCTCAATCCGACAATTTACCACAATTACTTCTTACCACAAGCAGAAAGCGCAAGAATAAAGGGTTCTCTGAAGAGGAAGCCATACAAGTCTATCCCTTTTTCAACACCCATGACCTGGCTACCCTGGTAAAAGGTGGGATACCCATGGAGCTAACTCTGAAGGTAGTAGATAGCAAGAAGAACACAGGTACCAAGAGGAGCAAGAGGATCCAATCCGTAGCACCGCAGGACTCTCCTCAGACAGCTACATCTGGTGTCAAACGGCACTAGTCATCTGCTAGCGCCCGTCCACAACATGGGCTAGGCTACACTGCAAGTAGTGTTACGAGAACAATTGTACCTCCAATATTCAGCGATGTCGCCAAGCGAATTGAAGACTTTCCAGCCACTAACCTGAGTTTTGAGCAAACTAAAAAGACAACTGATGGATTGTGTAGTAGAACAAGAATTCAAATTTATTAAACCTCACTTCAAAGGCTGCTACCAAAAAAATGGTTGGTTGCTGCTTAACTGTCCCGATAATTCACCTTTGCAGTGAGTTGCAAATACGGTATCGAGGTTAAAGTTGCAAAATCATGTTAAACTGGATGTTCGGTACGATTCATACTAGATTCGCAAAGTTCACAAAGCCAAACCAACCTAAAACTACGATACCAAAAAAAGTAGTATCCAGTTCTATAAATAATGCGTCAGCAAATGATAGCACTACTTCGCAGGTTTCGGTCACAGGTGAAGGGCCATTCACATGTAGTGATTCTAGCTCGGAAGTAGGGACAAAATAAACAACTATGAAGTATACGGGAAGGTCTCTTTTTTATTGAAGGGCCTTGAAACTTACAGTTCAAGTAACACTGCTTACCCTGATTGTATTATTCAGCCGTCATCTATACCCCAGTAACGGTATAGATAGTATTCTGTAATAAAAGTTGAGACTTAATAAAATAATTTAGCTCAATGGGAGTGACGTATTGTGGTAGTGAAAGTGTTAGTCTTCTTCCACCAAGTTGGTTGTATCTGTGCCAAGAGAGTTCAGGATAGCCGCAGATGACGTGTTCCCACCTCCAAGTAGCAGAATATTCACCTGTAGGTTCCAAGGACCTTTTTGTTAGATGGTGGTTTAAAGGAACATGTCCAATAACGCAGCACGTGAAAATTCTTCGAGACTCTCTGTTTAAGTCGATTGTTTTTAAGGATGAAACATGAAGCTTATCTAGAAACTTCTTTGAGTGTAATAGTCCTCTCTGCTTCTCCATAATTTAATATTTTGTTTCTGTTCACATGTTTGAATTGTGCCTTTGAGCGAGCTCTTGGCCATTCCGAAGCATGGTTCCAGTCTAACAAACTTTTTAAGGGGACCTTGTATTTACTTGTATTACTGTGTGGCTGTGTGTTTACATTACTTGTATTACTGTGTTTCTGAGTACCCACATAAGTGTATCTCTATTATTGCAGACTTTTAGTAAATTTTGGGTAGCATTCCCATACCAATTTTGAATCAAAGCGGTTGGATTTTAGTACCTAGACTGCTGTGAAGCTGTCAGAGATAATATATATGTCAATATTTAAGTATTGTCTTTCAGCACATAGCAAAGCGCAACTGCTAATGGCAAAAATTTCCGCTTGAAATATTGTTGTTGTGGTGCTTAAAGCAACCGTTTGTTTTGTTCTAGGACCAAACACTCCTGCTCCTGTGCCTACATTGGTTCCAGAACCATCTGTGTACCAGATGCTGGCGTTACGTGGCAGTTACCGTATATTTTTAATACGATCTCAGGCCAATATCTTGTCCAACCAACAAAACGTTAGTCCAATCCATGTAATTAACTATGTTAAGGGGCTCGGATTCAACCACATCCCACACTCTGCGGTGACATCGATGTAATTTCCAGTATAACAACATCAGTATTAAGCATAATAGATCTCTAGGTCGCAGTGCAACTCAAACTAGCTAACTTACTAGTTCAGCTTAGAGACCGCTCCCCCACCCCACTGAAAAAATGCTAACATATCACAATACATATCATCATAAAAAATAAACAGCAACTAAATATCCTACACTAAATTATTAAACACTAAATCATAAGATACAATAGGTGCGTTTTAATCATTCGGTTCAGGTTCAAAGTTTCAAAAAAACGATGTGGGTCATGCAAATAATAGTAGTTTAATCAATGAGTGAATAATGAAGTAGTTTATTCTCAAGCAAAAGTTTAAACTATTATTATCGAAAAAACATACAAATAAATCTGATATAACTAAATGGAAGAGAATAAAAAATGTTTAAACATTTTTGAAATCGTCTGCACTGAGTTTTTCTATGTCAAAATCAAACGTTATACTTGTTAATTGCATTTTATATGATGAATATGAAAGCCAACATGAAATTAAATAACAGATTGCTATATTTTTATCAAAAAATTATCAATTTGTAGTGTTAATGAGGTCTAATAGAACAAAAACTAATTTTTGCAAATTGAAAACTCTCGAAAAATATTGTAAATATTGTAAACGATATATGTAACATCTCTTGCAAATTTATGTAACTAAAATTTCTACAAGTCACAAATCTTGAACTCGATAAATATATGGGTTATGTTATTGTTGCTTTTACGTGTTAAAAAACAAACCTCGAACCTTACCTGAATGAAAAGAGCCCACCTAATGTCTAATTTGGTCGTAGAAAAATTAATATTATACCAGTGGCCTATTTCACCAAAATCACAATTTACATTCACAACTTACATCTAAAATATTGATGTACTTACAATTTACATTATTTTTTATTTCACCAAAACTACATTTACAATGACTTTAGTGTATGATTTTTGCAAAGAATTTATCAAAAAAAAGATGTTTCACCAGTTTCGAAGAGGATTATTTTACAACAAATTTTGATTTGTTCTTAATTTGTTCAAATTTATGTTTCACCAACTATAAATTTTTGTTGTAACTACAACTACAAACTTTGTTAATTGTTAATGTTTCGGTTTCACGAAAAATTGAACGGGTGAGTAGAAAAAGGATAATATTCCAAAAATACGAAAAATTGACTGAGATAGCTATTTTGTAGTTGAATGTCGACTTCGTTTAAGGGGCGTATAAAGAATTATATTCCATTGAAACTATGTTTATAAATTTAGCCTTGAGTTTACGCTGAGTGGAAAAAAGATAATATTCCACTCATTGTCGTACTAGCTAGAACGTTTGGTTTATTTTCGTCTATTTTTAGTAATACGACAACACCAACGACAATGATTGTCGTTGTTTTTTTTTATATTTTTGCAGTTGTCAGTTGTCATAAGTATTTAAAAAAAACAGCGACTTATATAGAAAAAAAGGTGAAAAGTTCAGTATAAGCCAGTACAGACACTTGGTATATAAAAGTGAACTAAAAGGGTATGTGAAGGCAAACCTTTATTGAAACCTTTATTGACGGTCTTCTAAGTTTAACTTTTAAAGTCAATAAAACAAAAGAAGTGCTGTTCCCGGAAGATAAAATCTATCAAGACAAAGTTGCAGTCAACCCCAAAAAGATTCAGGACATATCAAAAGTCAGACAATACATCCCGCAAGAATATCAAGGATTCTATGATGAAATTTTGAATCTGCCCACTTCGAATGGAGCAACTAGTGATGATGATGATGGACATTAAAATTTTAGAAACCTATCAATTATTATTTTAATGTAACAACTTCAATTATTTTTAAAATGTATATTATATTTAAACTAAAATAAGACAGTACTTTAAAATACTTTTGTACTAAATAAAGCCTTTTATTAAGAATAAAATGAAGTTTTAAAATTATTTTAAGATCTTATTATTACAGTGAGTGGAAAACGAATAATATTCCAGCACTTTATAAGTTTTATATATATATATCAAAAAAAAAATTATCACGATACCATATTTTAGGAGGTTAAAGGTTGGATACAAATAAGTATTTTTTGTTTACATAAAATTAAAATTCAAATAAAAATGAACGAAATAAAAAGTTTTTTAAATTTTCCGAAAATTGGGTGTTGAGGAATATTAACCTTTTTCTACTCAGCCGTTCAATTGATGTAGTAACAATATTGTTAAATTGTAATCACAATTCTACACCCGAAGAGAGTGTGTAAAATTGTGATTTTAGAATATATGAAATTTAACGTTAATTGAAAGAGCACATATTTTAAATTTTAAGTTTTGATAAAGTTCTAGTGATTGCAAATACATAGTTTTAGGCTGGGCAAATTATTTGTGAAAATGTTTATAAATAACAGATTTAGGAGAAAAGGGGGTTTGCAAATTTGTTATGGTGGGAGCAAAGCATTTTTTGTGTCTTGATAGGTTTTGTTACGAAGATGCGGAAAGCGGTCAAAAAATGGTGTACAGTCCCTTAGTTTGATTTTAAAACGAAAAAAAAGGTTATTGTAGTCCAATAAATTTTAATTTCGGTTCAGTTTATTTTCAAATTATCAAATCATCAAATATAAAAAATTAATTTATCAAAGATGGGGTTATTAAAACAGTCGCCAAAGCAAAAATTACTTGACATTTTCGGCGATTATGAAACCACAGTATAAAAGACACATACGATATTGTAAAATCTACAGTATGCAGCAACCAAATTCTGTAGCTGTGAAATGGCGGTGTTAAAAATTTCTTCATTTATTTTCAATTAAAAATTAATCTCTTCATCGCTTTACAGTTGCAGAATTTGGTTATTGAACTATCATTTTTATTATATAATACCCTATATTAAGTATTATTTAAAAGTATAATTTTATAGCTCACAACACTTAGAAGTAAATGAATCACAGTGATATATGTTTTAGATGACCTTTATTGTTTTACTTCGGTTTTGAAAAAATTACTTCAGGTTTTAAAAAAACCTAAGTATTACATTCATGAGCCAAAACTGAAATTCTTACCCCCCACTTTTTTGGAATTTCTCGACATTTTAGGACCTACTGATTCTAAAAAAGCAACAAAAAAAATGTATGACTGTCTGCCGACCGTCCTTTAGCCGTTTCCACAAATATTTATTTCAAGTCAAAAGGAGCTAAATTTGACGACCAACAATTAATTAATAAGATTATATTTTTTTAAACGAAACCATAAAAAGAAATTATTTAAATTGGGAGCAAGCACTACCAGTCTTTGTATAATTTAGAATTAAGTTTAGAAATATTTGCAACAAACGTTTGATCTTTTAACTACAATTCTTATCGATCTGCGGCCAAATTCTGTTACTGTGATGTGATAAAGTGATAAATTTTCAATTGAAAAGAAATGAAGAAATGTTTAACACTTTGACGCGTCACAGTTTCACAATTTGGCTGCAGGATTGTTAAAATAGTATATTTAGAAACTAGTTTCATAATCGACGATTTTATCGCACGCAATCTGTTTAGAAAACGACCCGCAACGGGGAATTTTCTAAAGGATAAGTGCCAGTGGCGAAGCGTCGGTATAGACACACTAGACAGTGTCTACCCAAACATAATATAAATATGAAACTTTATTTTCATATTGTTCGCATAATGTCGACTTAATACTATTTTGTCAAACGTTCTAAGAAAATCATTAAGTTTTAATAATACAATAATTAGAACAAAAACAATTCAGCTATGTTCCCGAAACTTTAATACAAACGTTTCCCAGTTTCATGTACAAACAAACAAAAATGTTTTTCTCAGTGCAGTAGACGTTTCAAATTATGACTACCAAAATAAGCAATAGCAACAACAACAAATTTTCAACTTTTGTTCCTTCTTGGATAGACAGTTTTGTTTCTGTCTATTTTTGTTTCCAAATTTGTTGAGAAACATCAGTAGACGTTTCAAATTATGACTACCAAAATAAGCAATAGCAACAACAACAAATTTTCAACTTTTGTTCCTTCTTGGATAGACAGTTTTGTTTATGTCTATTTCTGTTTATATATTTTGTTTCCAAATTTTTTGAGAAACATATTATGGGAAGCATTTTTGACAAAAATCTTATATATTAATACGCTAGATTAAAACTTTGTGGAGCATAAGGCTTTTTTATTCGCAGATGGATTCAATTCAAATTTTCACAGCTAACTGATATTAGTGTAACCTATATTGGGATCCGGATTCAAATAAATCGGATCATAAATAAAAAAGTTATTATATACGGAAAACTTTTTCTATACATATGCATTATAAGTTTACATACATATAAAAATATATTTGCTATCGAACAACGAACAACAAAAATTAATTTTTTCTCAGCTGTTAGTATATTTATTTCTTTGAATGTGAATAAACGTACATATTGTTTTTCTATGTTTTAAATTTCATTTCGAATTTTTTCTTATGCGTAAGATAGGTTTTGAGTTAGATCGTGTGAATCCTTTTGTTCGTTCTTTTAAATCAATGCATGAATTTTGTGAAAGACCTGAGAATGTTACTGCTGATGTGTCAATGGTTATAAAAGTTAACAGAGAATGTGATATTCGTCGTTTTAATGATGCTGTTCAAACTGATGTGGTTGCTATTTTTAAAAATGATGAATTTTGTTAAATTTGTCAGATGAAGATAGAATTGATGGAAATGAAATGATTAATAAATTTGTATGTACTGAAATCCCTGATCCCATTCTTTTTCCTAAATTACATGAATATGTGAAATGTCATATGATGCATGAACCATGTGGTGCTCTAAATCCCAATTCTGTTTGTATGAGAGTGGTAAATGTAGTAATAATTTTCCAAAACCTTTTTCTGAAAATATTAAAGAATATGTGAATGGTTATCCTTTGTACCGTCGACGTGAGAATGGTATGAGTGTTGATGTACGTGGTGCATCTCTTGATAATAGATATGTTGTTCCGTATAATATTTATCTTCTTGCAAAATTCAATTGTCATATTAACGTGGAAATATGTACGACTGTTAAAAGTGTGAAATATGTTTACAAGTATGTATATAAAGAGTATGATTCTGCCAATGTTGAATTGAGAGTGAATGGAGAGAATGCAGTGAATAATGATGATGCGATTGTGGGAAATGAAATTCAAGATTTTTTGAATGGACGGTATGTTGGTTCGACTGAAGCTGCTTGGCGCATATTTGAATTTTCAATGCATTTTCAATCTCATACAATTATTTGACTTGATTGTCATTTGCCTAATAGACAAAATGTTTATATCAGGAATGGTAATGTGGCTGGCACAGTCGCAAATGTATCAAGAACAAAATTGTTAGCATTTTTCCATTTGAATTCCATTGATAATTTAGCTAATGAGTTTTTGTATACAGAATTAATTATGTTTGGTATGACCAAAGTAAATCGTGGAAAAGAAGACAACGTGGGGCTGATAAAGTTGTTGCTCGATTATATATGGTTACTCCAAAAGATATAGAATTGTTTCATATGCGTTTACTTCTGTTGCATGTTCGTGGTCCAAAATCTTTTTTTGATCTACGTATGTATGAAGGTGTACCCTACCCTACTTTTGTTGCAGCATGTGAAGCTCGAGGTATTGCAACAAATGATAATGAATAGCGTGAATGTTTACTTGAAGCTTCAGAAATTCAATCACCAAAACAGTTTCGTCAATTATTTGCATTTATCTGTGGTTTGAATGTTCCTCCGAATGCTTTAGCTTTTTTTCTTGACAGCTCATGCAGGTTGTGGCAAAACTTTTGTTCAAACGGCAATCATTCATAAATTTAATTCACTAAATCTTTCGTGTATTGTAACTGCCTTCAGTGGTATTGCATCAACTCTTTTGATTGGGGGGCGAACTTTGCATAATGTTTTCAAATTACCAATTCCATTATTAGAGAATTCAATGCCAAATATAACTCCAAACAGTGTACATGGCACATATATTAATAATGCATCAATCATTACTAGGAGGGCCCGGCGTGCTTCGCTACGCTTATAAATAAAGTTTTTGCGTAGACATTTTGTTGACGTAGAAGCAATGATTTCAAAAAGTGGTAATGAGAAATGCTACCATATAATTTTTAATTTTTCTTTTTAAATATATGAATGAAAAATAATCAGAACTCTAGCTGATCAGTTCGGATATATGAAAAATTAGCGAAGCTTAC
This sequence comes from Diogma glabrata, assembly GCA_963693315.1. Taxonomy (NCBI): domain Eukaryota; kingdom Metazoa; phylum Arthropoda; class Insecta; order Diptera; family Cylindrotomidae; genus Diogma; species Diogma glabrata. The sequence continues at coordinate 91,675 of CAVNZG010000999.1, forward strand.
TTGAAAACTTATTTGATCGCTAATTTTTCATATATCCCAACTGATCAGCTAGAGTTCTGATTATTTTTCATTCATATATTTAAAAAGAAAAATTAAAAATTATATGGTAGCATTTCTCATTACCACTTTTTGAAATCATTGCTTCTACGTCAACAAAATGTCTACGCAAAAACTTTATTTATAAGCGTAGCGAAGCACGCCGGGCCCTCCTAGTTGTAATTATTAGTTAGATGTTTCTTGAGCAATTTTTTGTGTGATTGTGTGATTGTGAATTCGATTCTACGACTTCTGAAAAACAGGAACAGTTGGAAAATAAATTTGAATCTTTGATTTTGGATAAATTTTTGGAATATTTTTAGAATTTTGAAAAAAGTTTCAATCTTTGATTATGTTATAATTTTTGCAATATTTTTGGCATTTCGGGAAAAGTTTGAATTTTTAATTTTGTTATAATTATTGCAATATCTTAAGAGTTCTAGGAAAAGTTTGAATTTTTGATTTTGTTATAGTTCTTGCATTAATTTTGGAATTTTGAAAATAGTTTCAACTTTTGATTATTTAATAATTTTTAGAAACTTTTTGGAATGTTGATGAAAAAGTTTAAATTTTGGATTTTGTTATAATTTTTGGAATATTTTTAGAATTTTGAGAAAGTTGTACGTGTACTTTTATTTGTACTTTTACAAAGAATTTTATGTTTAATATTCATCGCTCCCCAAAACTTAAAACAATGTTTTTGTTAATTTACAATATCCTTTATCTTTTGTACAAAATATTTTTATTTCAAAATTTTTAATTTTGATTTAGATTGAACAATCTTTTTTTAAATATTTTGCTTGCGGCGAATAAAAAATATAGTATATGATGCACGGACGTAAGTCATTTTAAATGTGGGTGCAAATCTCGGTTGGCGCTTCGACTCACAAACTTCACATACGTCCAAAAACCTTAGCTTTCTATCCTCTCATCTTAATGTACTATAATTAGTTTCTACAGGCAAATCAATAAAACTTTTGAATATGTCTACCCTAGTTTCAGAAGCACGCTTCGCAACTGATAAGTGCGATAAAACGTCTTATGAAACGAGTTTTTTATACTATTTTTTCTATTTTGCAGTTTTTGTCTTGAAATTTTAAAAAATGTGTATTTTATTAAAAATAGTCAATTGAAATTTTGTTATTATTAATAATTATTTTAATTAATTAAAATATTTAACACTAATTTAGATATTCTTATTAATTTTATTTACATAGTTATTTGTTTTAATGTTCACTGACGTTTGTATGACCAATGTGACCAACCTTGAAAGACAAAACTTTGCGTATCGTAATGAAGGCCATTTCGATACGCATTTGGATATCGAAATGACTTTATTTTAGACGCAAAATAAAAAAAGCTCTTTTAAAGATGGTGCTATGGTCGAAGATAAATTGGAATTTAATTTATTTTTTTTTTAAACCGTTTCCTCTTTCGAACTTCAGTGGTTAAAATTTTTTGTTGATAAAAATTGTTGGAAACAATAATGAACAAATTAGAATTTTAGTCGGACTAAAAATCTTTAAAATTAAATTTCTCAAGAACACAAATTAACACCTATTTGTAAATTTGATATATTTCAAAGTAAGGATAGAATTGTTTAAAAAAGAATAAATTAAATTCAAATAGATCTTCAACCCTAGCGCCATCTTTAAAATAGTTTTTTTTGAATTTAAGTTTTAAAGTTAATTACAAAAACACTTAATAAATTTTTTTCAAACGATTTACAGATCACTTATCAAACAAAAAAATTTTTGATGACATCGGTACAGCCATTCTTTCTCTCTCTCTGGCGTTTACATCCCATGAAGGGATTTTGCCGTCTGTGCCGCCAGCTTCCAATCATCTCGTTCCATGACCAGTTGACCCCAGTTTCGACATCCTATATCACGAAGGTCTTGGATGATGTCATCACGCCAGCGTTGTCTAGGTCTTCCTCTTCGACGAACACCAGCTGGTTGTTGTTGGGACGCTTTTTTTATCATTCTTTCCAATGGAGCCCTTTCTACATGACCAAACCATCTAATCCGACAGGATTTAATGAATCCGATTACATCGCAGCCTCCAAGAAGCTGTCTGATTTCATGATTCATTCGGATTCTATACTGATTTTCAGCAACTATACATGGACCATAAATTGTTCGTATGACTTTCCTCTCGAATGTTGATAGAATTCTACAATCAGAGGAAGTCAGTGTCCAGCCATTCTTGGGCAATTTAATTTCAAATTTACATCGGATTGACAGAATTAATATTTTTCATGCATGTTGGGGTACCCCCTATGCTCAAACTATGCACCATAATACTTATATATCAAATTTCAGAAAGATCAAAAAAGGTCATGTTTAAATTTTGAGTAGATCTCGTTTTTCATCAGCTTTTGAAATATTTAAAAAATATGGCCTCACTTAGTTCCAAACGAAAAATCACACTTATAGAAATGTTAATAATGAAAAATGTGAACGAAAAATATAGCTATATGTGTCCAGTATTCATAATTGTATTCTTGCGGAATGAGAGTTTTTCCTAGTCATGTAAGGTACCAATTACAAATATATTTAACTCAAGTTACATAATATTTTTCGTGCAATTTCAAATTTGCTTTGATCTCAAAATAATTCAGGTGGTAGAAAAACAAACAAGTCTGAATAATTTGACTGACATCATCAACATTCAAAAAAGTTCATTACGTCTTTTTTCCAAATACAAGAGTCTCTGAGTTGCAGACTTGCCACAGTGGATTAACTGTACTGCACTCACAATATTATATCTAAATTTATTAGTTTGCAACAAAAATCACCTTAAAATTCTAAAGTTTTTGATTTATCTATTTACAACTGGTGATAATAGTTTTTACTATTCAATTAATAAACTGCATTGTATTAAACTTTAATTAACATACTATTGTTGACTTTTTTGATGTTTACCACACTATACTTTTCACGCCTTTATTGTCTTTTTCGCAATCAGTACATGATAAAACATGAGATCTACGCAGGTGAAAAAGTCGAGATTTGAACTTGACCATTTTTGATTTTTCTGAAACTTGGCATATAAGTAGTATGGACAAAATAAAAAATACGACTTATTTTATAATTTTTTTAGTGTGCATAGTGTGAGCATGTGGGCACCCCAACATGGATGAAAGATGAAAATTCTGAAAATCCGATGTAACTTTGAAATTAAATTGCTCAAAAACGGCTATACCGATTTTTTTTTTTGAAAATAGTGTTATCCTTACTCTAAAATATATCAAATTACTGTTCATTTTTGTTCTTGAGATATTTAATTATTTTAATGATTTTTAGTACGACTAAAATTCTAATTTTTCATCATTTTTTCAAACAACTTCCATTAACATAAAATTTTAAATTCGATTAAATTTTAACTTTTTTTTTTTAAAGTAGTTCTATCTTTACTTTAAAAATTATCAAATTTACAAAGAGGCGTTAATTCGTGCTCTTGAGCTATTTAATTTTAAAGATTTTTGGTCCAACTAAAATTCGAATTTTTCATCATTTATTCGAACTTTCACTGGTTAAAATTTTTTGTTGATAAAAATTGTTCAAAGAATAATGAACAATTAGGATTTTAAACGGACTAAACATCTCTAAAATTAAATATCTCAAAAACATGAATTAGCACTTCTTTGTAAATTTGATATATTTTAGAGTAAGGATAAAACTATTTTCAGAGAAAAAATTTTTTAAATTCCAATTGATCTTCGACCCTAGCGCCATCTTTAAAAAAGTTTTTTTTAATATTTTTATTTAAAAATTAATTACAAAAAAAATAATTAATTTTTTTTTTCAAACGACTAATCATCTATCAAACAAAAAAAAATTTGATGAAATCGGTATAACCGTTCTTGAGCAATGTTGAGTTGTCCCCTATGCTCAAACTATGCAATTTAAAAAAATTCTAGAATATGTAGTATTTTTCATTTTGTCCATACTACTTATATGCCAAGTTTCAGGAAAATCAAAAATGGTCAAGTTTCACAACTCGGTCTAGAACACGTTTTTCTTCACATGTACTACAGAAGCAAGTTTTATTCAATTTCACTCGCCCTTTTGTATTTTATGAAAAATAAGAAACATTTTCCAAACACAGTTTATTTTGTTCCTAATTATATTTATTTTTATAATTTTTTTCCTTCCGAAATTCATAATTTTAGTTAAACTGATAAAATTGTAATTACAATTGATAAAAATTTTTGGTGAAACGCTGTTTTACAAAAATTGTAATCACAAATTTTTAATTGTAAATTTTAATTCGTAATTTTGTTTTACCTCTGTTTCGTTTTATTTTTACTTTATTTTAATCTATTTACGCTTGTAGGTCTTTATATAATGTATAATGAAAATACAATTATTTATATGCATACATCTATCTTGTGTTTGTGTTGTGACTTCAATGAATTATGATTTCTGTGTTAAAGGCCATTAAGCTTATTAAATTATAGAAAATAAAAAACGGTTATGGTATTTAATTAAAGTATTCTTTTTAATGACCATTGAAACAGCATTTGTTCTAGCATCCGGACTGACCCCCTACGATTTCGATTAAATTTCATACACAGATAACCAATGACGAAATAAAAATACCATTTCTTTTGAAAAATGAAATTTCGCTCTAGGAATGACACAGGGTGGCGGCAAAGTTCTAGAGGCTTGCGAAACATGAGTTTCTTTGAATGTCGATTGCTAACGATTGACTAAACCGATTTAAATCATTTATAGCTCATTGGAATTGATAGGACTCATCATTAGTAAGTTAGTAAGACTTGAGTTTTTGCCAGTGAAATCAATACTATTTAGAATATTCACGTAAGCTCCACTCCCTATGTGAGAACAGAATTCCATGCAGGGACGTATAAAAGATTTAAAAACTAGAAGAAGCTGTTAACTGTTGAAAAGCTCACAACATCGGCCTAAAAATCGTAACGTTTAAAAATATGACCATTCCACTTAATATTATTTACAATCTTAACTCCTAGTAGAAGTCTGACAGACTCATTCACGATTAGATCTTTGAGACCAAACGTTAATGAAAAAGGATTAGGTGTCATAAGTCTATAGAAATATATGACAAACCTGTGTTTTGTTTGTATTGAATTCAACACTGTTAGCAATACCCTAATCCATAACTATTTTAAAATCAGTGTTAAGGGAATCTATAAATTTTGATCTGCAGTGCTTAGGGTGTATATAATTATATATATATATATATATATATATATATATATATATATATATATATATATATATATATATATATATATATATATATATATATATATATATATATATATATATATATATATATATATATATATATATATATATATATATATATATATATATATATATATATATATATATATATATATATATATATATATATATATATATATATATATATGCTGTTTTGGAAAAATCGGTTAAAATATATAAAAAATAATTTTTTTCAATCTCCACAAGTCATCCTCCATTTCGACATCGGAGAGATCGTCACCTTCTGGAATATCTGCTACTGCCACCACAAAAATGATCAGGTACAGTTACATAATCTTCTTTTCTCATCGGCCACCTCACAGATATATTTATTAATACAATTATTAGGACAGGGATGTAGAAAACTCTACAAAGGTATATTGCAAACAATTGCGAAGTTCGAAAAAAGTGATAAACTTTGAAAGGCTTAATCTCGGAAACTATTGGGTCTACAGCGATAGTTTTAGTATCATATTGTAGCAAATTTATTCTACTATAAAAACGTCTTAAAAAAGGTTAAAGAAAAAACTAGTCCTTTAGGGTTAAAATTGCCAAAATTTGAAAAAATAACGATTTTTTCGTGGTTTTTTCGATTTTCGACGAAGTTGCGTTCGGCGCTCGAGGTCACAAACTTGGATTATTCATTAGGCCAACATCATAAACAAGTCTACAATAAATCAGAACTACCGGATTTGACGCATACTACCCCATACTCTCAGGCGACAAAGTTACTGGACTATTTAGCGTTTTAAGAAAATATTACAAAATCTAAAATTTAAACTTCTTTCAAAATTCTCAAAATATTGTAAAAGCAATAATAAAATCAAAAATTTAAACATATTTCAAAATTCTTCAAATATTGCAAAAATTATAACAAAATCAAAAATCGAATTTTTTCAAAAATTATAAAAATTTTGCAAAAATTATAACAAAATCAAAAATACAAATTTTTTTTTAAATTCCAAAAATTATAATAAAATTAAAAATTGAAACTTTTTAAAATTCTAGAAAATTTAAAAAATTCAAAATGCAAAAATTCAATTTTAAGTCTTAAAATATGCCGAAAATTGTATCAAAATTAAAAATACAAAACATTTTTCAAAATCCAAAAATTAAAATAAATTCAAAAATTTCCATGTACAATTTCATGTTAAATTCATTTCATATCTCACATATAATTTTCCAATTCCTAAAACTTTTTGCCAAAAATAAATGAAAATCATTCTTTTGACAAACTTGACAATATTTTTTTGACCAACTTATAATGCAATAATTTTTTGGTCTCACATACCAATCCGGATCACATTCATTGTTCCTACTCGTAATCACTTAAAATGAACGTTTTTTTGAGAAAAAATGCATATTTCCTTGTTTTGACAACATGACGATTTTTTGGGTACACTTCCGGTACAGTTATCGAACACACCGTCCTTTTGGTCGTTACCATTGAGCATTGTAGGCTCGAGAATGTAATACTTAGGACTTTAAGACCGAAGTAATTATAATATGATAATCCACTAAAAATTAAACCATCACAGAAATTAATTCTAATCTTTCTAGTCATAAAAACCGAAACGCAAACCAAAACTTATCAGATAAATAAATAAATAATCTATACAAATAAAATTCGATGTCTGTCTCTCTGTCTGTCTGTCTGTCTGTTCGGGATAGGCATCGAAATGGCTGAATTGATTTAGATGAAACTTGACATACATAAAGAAAGGAATGTCAGGAATGTCATAGGCTACTTATTTTCATAGAATATATAGTTTTTAATATATAATTTTTATAATGGAATTCTCCATTACTTAATTCATAGCAACGAGTTTGCCTAAATGTTGTTTAATTATAAGTGTTCTAATTATATATGAATATGTTTTTATTATATAGAGACATATTTTTTATTTTGTTGTATATGTTTTAAAACCTGACTTGCAAGATTTTCTCATTTGTTGTTTATGAAGATTTTTTATTTAGAGAAGAATTAGAATGTGTGTATTTATTAATTCAGGGATAGCTGCCACTCTAATTCCCGGAGGAAAAACAGCTCATTCTATGTTCAAAATCCCAATTGAAGCTGATCGTATGGAAAATCCAGTCTGTGAATAGTCACAGAGCTAAATTCCTACATGATTGTGTTTTCGTAGTGTGAGATGAGTGTACTATGGCAAACAAAGTATCGATTGAAGCTGTAAATAGAACAATGCAGGATTTAAGAAATAATAATCAAGTATTTGGTGGAGTAACCTTTTTATTCGCAGGTGATTTCAGGCAAACGTTGCCAGTTGTCGTCAAAGGTACAAGAGCAGATGAGGTCAATGCATGTCTGAAACGCTCAGTACTCAGGAGACATTTTAAAACACTCCATTAAAGCCGGCGGGATACCACCTAGTAATAAATAAACCGAAACCAACATTGAAAGCAAAAAATTTCTTCTTAGAAAAAAAAACCAAAATCACAACACTCTAAAACACAAAATTTGTTGGTTTGTATAAATGAAATAAAAAATTTTAAGGCCAATAAATCAATTTTTATTCGCCTACACATTAAAGTGTTGCTTTATTACTGTGATTTGCGGCCTTAAATTATCACTTTTCAGCTATTTATTTTGTTGTCATAGCTACGTCCAAAAAAGTAAAAAGCATTTGTATTTGTTTAAATTTTATGAAAAATAAAAAATTTTATCAAAGCAACCCTTAAATTCAAAATTTAATTATCCAATTAAAATAGTTGTTATCATTTGTTGTCATAGCTACACAATAATTTGGGAAAAATAATAAATATTTTGTCAAAGGTTACTTGTTCCAAATATTTTTATCTTAAAATTTATGAAAATTTATAATTTTAATTTAGAACAAACAAATTTTTTTAAAATATTTTGCTTGCGGCGAATAAAAAATAGTATATGATGCACGGACGTAAGCTATTTTGGACTTAATGTGGGTGCAAATCTTTAGCTTTACGTCCTAGCATCATAATGTACTATTTTCATAAAAAACAAATCTACATTTTACATTACAACAATAAAAATGTGTAGTTGTAGTTACATTAAAAAAATTGTAGTTGGTGAAATCCAAATTTTACAATTTTTATCGAATTTTACAAATTTTGTGAAAATATTGATGTAATTGTAGAATTGTAAGTTTGGTGGAATAGGCCACTGTTGTTTGATTTACACAAACCAGTCAAAACTGTTTAATTTTATAAATATATCTAAACTTTGTATCTGGAAACGATTTATACTGGCTGATTATTAATAGAGAATTTGTATTTTAATTCAATTTAGTCATATAGTGCTAACAGCAAAACATTCGTACACTACGGTCTAGGGTTATTTTGTTAGATCAACCGAAAATTGCTCGCTCGATGCCCTTAAGTCAAATGTGTTTAAAAAGTACAATATAATGAAATTATTTATTAACCACGTTTCTTGAGATTGATTATTATTTATATTAATATAAATTTTTTTTATTATATCATAAAATATTTTCATCGAAATTTTTAAAAACTAAAAACTATCTCAGTTCGTCTGTAGAAACTTCTCAATTATGTGAATAAAAAAACTAAGCTTTGTTACTTTATATTGTGGCAATCACAAAGTATAAAATAATAATGTATAAAAAATTTACAATATTGTAAGACTTAAACATCGATTTTCTTTGAAAAGTTTTCAATTTTCCATCTACATTGTAGATAGTGAGTGCTGCTATGATCAATGAAATATGATTTTAAATTGATTGAAATAAGTTTTTTGTTGTTCAGTACAGAATGTGTTGCAACTTGCAAATCAAAATATAATATAATCTACAACAAAATCAAATTTAATGCAAACAAATGCATTTCTTAGAAATTGCACATGGGCGGATATAAGAAATATAAAGGTTGTTGTATGGTACATTTAAATTAAATTGTGATGACTGATGACTATATATATATGTAGAACAAATACGAACTAATTGAAAATTGAATTATAAAAACCTACATGTGTGCTAGATTTCATTTTAACATATTAATATAACATTAAATTTCAGCCTAATCTACGTTTTGTTAAATTAATTTTAATTTCAACTCAGTTTTCGCTACCAAAAATTCTGAATTATATTATTTATCGTTTATAATATTAATTTAGATTTTTTGTTAGCTTTTCAAATATCCAATTTTCAATTATTACAAAAAAATAAACGGAGAAAATATATTTTAAATTCAATTTTCATTTAAAATTTTCTTTTTTCTCTCGGTTTTTTTTGGTCTGGTTTATTGTTTTTATTTAATTTTCAATTTTCTAGTTTAATAAATTTTTGTTGTTTGTTATTTTATTTATTTATGTTTATCGTTATTTTTGTTGTGATTATTATTATTTTTTTGCCATTTTTTGTTTGTTTTGGTAATAATTATTTATAGAGTTTATGGATACGAAAAAAATAATCTAGCAAAAAGGTTTGGATATTGAATTTAAAAGTTTGTTGTTAGAAATTCTTTTACAATATGTGACTGAATTGTTTAGTTGAGGTTTTAATAAAAAAAATATTGCGACGCTGATGCATAGGCTGACTTCACCACAGCTCTGGAAACATAGTGTTCTGGATATATAATGAGCTAATATCCATAAAATACTTTAATTAAAAGCTAACCAATATTATGGACTTCGTAGTTCTAATAATAAAAATATTAAAGCAGGCAGTAGTATCCCAACAAACATAAATTCTGTTGTACGAGAAGAAGTAAAAAAATTTTATCGGAAGTGAAAAAGCAGAAGTAAGGATGCAGAACTGTTGTAAACCGTACTAAATGTGTATGTACCAAATTTCATCCAACTCGATTAAAAGGTACAGAAGTTATTGAGCTTCCAAAATAATAGGTGCTTGGAGGACCCCCTACCACTTTGTTCACTATCGCTAAAAAAAACTAATCAGTTCCTTGCCATACATATTTGCATCTTTTTGCAAAGTGTAATCAAAATTACTTAACGAACGAATGTTGTATGCTTCCAACAAACATTGAAACAATAAACAGGTGTTCGGGAGGACCCCACCACTTATCCCAATATTGTCTAAAAACTAGTCAATTCTTTGTCAATAAAGTCTTTATCTTTTTTCAAAGTGCCATTAAAATTGATTAATGAATGAAATCTGTATGCTCCCAACAAACTTTAAAAACAAAGTGTGATAAGTCAGCAGTTGTATGGTAGATCCCCCGCCACTTTGATCAATGTGTCCCAAAAGATGATAATTATCTTCTTACACTAATTGAAACCTTTCCATAAGTTTTATCATAATCACTTCAGTATTGTAGGCTGTAGTGTGCATAAAGATACTGAAAAAACTGCCAACAATTAAAAAAAAATTTTTACCGGAAGTGAAAAACCGGAAGTTGGGATGCAGAGTTTTTGTAAATCATACTAAATGCTTATGTACAAAGTTTCATCCAATTCGTTTATCAGGTACAGATGTTATTGAGCTTTAAAAAAAACAGGTGTATGGGACACCCCCCCACCACTTTGTTCACTATCGCTCAAAAACTAATCAGTTCTTTGCCATACATGTTTGCATTTTTTTCCAAAGTTTCATCAAAATTGGTTCACGAACGAATGCTGTGTGCTCCCAAAAAACATTGAAAAAATGATGACACAGTAAACAGGTGTTCGGGAGACCCCGTACCACTTATCCCAATATTGTCCAAAAACTAATCAGTTCCTTGTCATTTAAGTTCCCATCTTTTTCCAAAGTGTCATTAGAATTGATTAATGAATGAAGTCTGTATGCTCCCAACAAACTTTAAAAACAAAGTGTGATAAGTCAGCAGTTGTATGGTAGACCCCCGCCACTTTGATCAATGTGTCCTAAAAGATGATAATTATCTTCTTACACTAATTGGAACCCTATTCTATAAGTTTCATCATAATCACTTCATTATTGTAGGCTGTAGTGTGCATAAAGACACTGAAAAAACTTCAAAAAAGTACAAAAAAAAATTTTTTACCGGAAGTAAAAAACCGGAAGTTGGGATGCAGAACTATTGTAAACCGTACTACATACTCATGTACCAAGTTTCATCCAATTCGCTTATCAGGTACAGAAGTTATAGAGCTTTCAAAAAAACAGGTGCTCCAGGGACCCCCCACCACTTTGTTCACTATCGCTCAAAAACTAATCAGTTCTTTGCCATACATATTTGCATCTTTTTCCAAAGTGTCATCAAAATTCGTTCACGAACGAATGCTGTGTGCTCCCAACAAACATTGAAAAAAGTGTGACACATTAAACAGGTGTTCGGGAGGACCCCCACCACTTATTCCAATATTATCCAAAAACTAATCAGTTCTTTTTTACTTAAGTCTTCATCTTTTTCCAAAGTTTCATTAAAATAAATCAATGAATGAAGTCTGTATGCTCCCAACAAACTTTAAAAACAAAGTGTGAAAAGTCAGCATTTGTATGGTAGACCCCCCACCACTTTGATCAATGTGTCCCAAAACATGATAATTATCTTTTCACACTAATTGGAACCCTATTCCATAAGTTTCATCATATTCACTTCATTATTGTGGGCTGTAGTGTGCATAAAGACACTGAAAAAACTTCAAAAAAGTACAAAAAAATTTTTTTTACCGGAAGAGAAAAACCGGAAGTTGGGATGCAGAACTATTGTTAACCGTACTACATACCCATGTACCAAGTTTCATCCAATTCGCTTATCAGGTACAGAAGTTATAGAGCTTTCAAAAAAACAGGTGCTCCAGGGACCCCCCACCACTTTGTTCACTATCGCTCAAAAACTAATCAGTTCTTTGTCATACATGTTTGCGTCTTTTTCCAAAGTGTCATCAAAATTCATTCACGAATGAATGTTTTATGCTCCCAACAAACTTAAAAACTTTGTGGAAAAAACCACCTGTTGTATGGTGGACCCCCCAACCCTTTATCCAATGTGCTCCAAAAGCTGATAAAATCTTTCTCATGTTATTTAAAAGCTTTTCGCAACGTTTCATGAAAATCGATCGGTAATTGTAGGCTACAGTAGGGATAAACACCTGAAAAAAAAACTTTTTAACCGGAAGTGACAAACCGGAAGTTGGTATGCAGAAATATTGGAAACAGTACTAAAACCTTATATACTAAGTTTCAATAAGATCATAACCCGGGATCAGAAGTTATTCAAGATTTAAACTTAGAGGTGTTCGGGAGACCCCCCGCCATTTTGTCCAAATTTGAAATGAATCCAGATCTTCCATTTTCAAGTGAACCTGTATCATTTGCCAAAGTTTCATCAAGATCCTATGCAGAAAACTCACCCACCCACCCACACACAGACGTACACCAAAATTTTTTTTGGCTATTTAGATAGAGGATGGTCCAAAACAAAAGATAAAATAAAATTTGGGGTATGTAAGATTTTTTTTTTCACGATAGATTGCATTACTTCACACAATTTAAAATTGTGGTGAAGTAATAACAGGTTAATGTTGGGACTGTTTCTCTTTCTATAAAAAAACAACTTTATAAGAGATTTTTTTATGTGATTATATTTCATTGCCTTATGGTAATTCTTTCTTAGCAAACCATATATTTTACTGCGTAGATGTATACTAGAACAGTATAAAATAAATTTTTTTAAGCCTGAATTCTTGTATACTCTAATATAGTTTATTCTTGATTAAAGTTATACTGATTTAATTTCCTTTGACTAAGTAATAATATCGACTAACACAACTGCTTATTACATAACAATTCCAACTTGAAACGATATAATTTTAATTAAATTATTAGATGTACATTTATTGCACATAAATATTCTCTGTACATAATTATTTACTGTAAAAAATTATTTTTTGAGTATTTTAACACAATAATTCTAACCAATTCTGAACATTTTAAATTTCACGATGTTTCGCTTGAGTGAGTGTTGCATAATCTGATAAAATGTGGAAAGGCAAAACTCAAATTAACAATTCAAAAAACAAAGATTGAAATAAGAAAGATAGAAGTGAAACAATAAGCGACTAAGGAAATTAGAAGTAGGTTATAAGATCCCTCATAATATTACCAATTATTAATATTACGTTCACATCTCATTTATAACAAAGAAAAACAAGCCACCTTAATAATGATGACAATATCAACGCAAATGCGCAAAATCAATCTACTCTATTTCAATATTTGTTTAACAAAAAATTATATTTGTTTCACGTTGATAATCGAAAATTAATAAAAAAAAACAATAGATTTAACATCAAAATATAAGATCCGTCAAATGTTTTAAAATAAAAAAATATGAATTACAGTGGAAAATCATAAATAGACAGATATTATTTATGAAATGTGTGATTATGTGAGAACTGTCTGTTTTAAATTTTAAACGAAAATGGCTAATGTTCCACCAGGGTGTATCTCTATTTCCTAATGAAGTAAATATTTTAAATAACTAAATAAATTTTCTTTCTTAAACAAAGAAATAAACAATTGTTTTTATACACAACGAATAAATAAATAAATTAAATTTAAAGAACTTATGTATAAACAAATATTTTCTTTGAAATTTAAATAATTTAGATATAAACAATTTATTTGTTTTTTTAAAATTTGAATAATTATGTTTAATAGCTTAGTAATCTTATTTATTAGAATTATGGACATTTTGTGTACAAAAATTTCCATCCATCTCAGTCGTAAGTTGTCGCGATTTGTGTTTGATGTTGGTTTTGTTTGGGATAAAAAAAACTCGCGTCCAGTATCGAAGTGGTGTTAATTTGGAATATTAGAGGTTCGTTTTTTATTTGGGATACAAAAAAATTTTCAGTGCTTCTCCATTTTTATTATCTTTTCATTTTTAATTTAACTATAGACAACAAAATCAAATGTGTGTTCTACCTAAAGATCACACCTTCTATGGGTTTGGAGACAGTGAGTTGGCTGTTGATTGCTTACTTTGGAGTGTCCAGCTCAACGGTGCTAGGTGGGCGAAGGAATTAAGAGGAGTGGTGATTAGTCCAGCTATACTCATAACATTATCACAGGCGCAGGACCTTATCGACGAAAGCAAGGTGATTGTGGCAGCTAATGTATTCTTATCCCGATAAACAAGGGTTCTTATACCAACAGCTCATCAGTATATTTTTCAGGGTCATTTGAATCACATCAATCATTATGTAGATTGTAATAAACGAATGGAGTGACAGAGATGAGGGTGTTCACAACCGCAATTATGCCACTATGCATTTGACTACAGCTTTTGATAGAATTAACTCTTTGCTTCTTCGAACTCATGGAGGCATCAGAAGACGGGATGTTCCAACCTTAAAGAATTTGGAATCATATCAGGAACCTTTGAGGAGATCAACTCCAATACATTTAGAACCAATAGAAGAGTTGATCGATCACATGACTGAACGTCAACCAAGCAGTGGGGACCAGCCCCATCATCATCCTCTTGTAACGAATTGGTTTCCTCTATTTTCAGGGGTTGGGTCACCACCTGATGCCCATGAATCGCTGGAGCTACTGATAAATATTATCTCAATTTTAACTTACTCGGTACTCAAAGAGGGTTTTTTACGTACGTTTGGTATCCCTACAGATGATAAAGCTGTACTTTAAGCACTGCTAAACTGCAGGAAGCAGAAACCAAAGGAGGGAACCTATAATTACATAATAGAGGTCAGTGCGCTTAACAGACAACTGCCCAAATAGCATTTTAACTACTTTTAAAACACTAAACAGTCTTACCGAAACTAACTTCCCCACCTTCATAGTTTCTTTAAAATTTCTAAACAGTTTCGATAAAGGCCATTTAGAGAACTTTCCCCGCCTTTAACGAAGCTATAATTTGTAAAAGACTTCGGAAATAGCTTCGGTAAGGTCTTTTGTAAGCAGTTATGCAAGCTGAATAGAAATTAAGGTTTTAAAAGTTATAGCTTCGGTAAAGTACTTCTAATAGCTTGTTTTAAGCAATCTTTAGAAGTTTTATAGAAGCTATTAAA
This sequence comes from Diogma glabrata, assembly GCA_963693315.1. Classification (NCBI taxonomy): domain Eukaryota; kingdom Metazoa; phylum Arthropoda; class Insecta; order Diptera; family Cylindrotomidae; genus Diogma; species Diogma glabrata. The sequence goes on from CAVNZG010000999.1 coordinate 106,963, forward strand.
AAATGTGACAAAAATTTTACAATGTTTTTTTATATATCTACACTTTTTGAACGTAATTATTGTTATTTCTATGTTATTTATACAGTGTTTAAATTTAAGTTTTTGTTTACGGTCGCATCAAGTTTCGAACCCTGGTCCTTCGATCGTTTGTCCTGCACGCTATTCAATCGGCTGATTTAAATGTTAAGAAACAATAAATATCTTTGATAGTAGTTACAATAAAAATAGCTTCTATAAGACTTCCATAAGACTTCCATAGAATTTAGTTTTTTAATTTAGATGTAGAAAATATAGCATATAATTCAGGGGCTTATTTTTTATGGAAAAAGGTATATGACAAAAATGAGACGATATATGAAAAGTATATGTAACTGCAATGGGTTTTTTAACGATGAAATTATAGTCTGAGGTAAAAGATTATTGACAAATCTATTTTCTATTCGTTTTATTAGTTTAAAGATTTTAAGGAAAACAAATTAAGGGGTTATATTTTTTCACTCATTAACTTTTAGGGTACTTACACCTTTATTTGAACAATATTTTTTTTTAAATAAAAAGTTTTGCAATTGGATTTTTAATAGGTATTACAACACATGCGTACTAAGGTGCTGATGAACGCAGTTAATTTTTAAAAATGTTATATAAATATAAACTAATAACAAAAGAAGCAACGATATATCGCACTCATCCGTTTGCTGTAAATTATTTTAATAGAGTGACTAAATTATGAAACTCTGTATCGCCTCAGTTCTTCCTGACGAGTTTGGCTCTCAGAACTGTAAAGAAAATTCATATACCATTATTTATAAAACTTTGTATTTTCTCTATTCTAGTTGATTTTTGATTCTGATTCTCGAATCTAATTGATTATGATTTTGATTCATTTTGTTGTCTATTTGAAGACTCTAAATAAAAAATATTTTATATTGTGCAAAATAAGTCTAAATAATAGATTAAAAAAACAAAAACCACCTTATGTACAATACTTTTTTGACAAAAACGAAACGATTTCAATTTCGTATAAGCTTCAATTTCATATAAATTCATTCAAATTACATGTCACATATCTTTTCCATAAAAAGTAAGCCCCTAATTTAGTTGAAATAATAGAAGCAATAGCTTCCGTCAGTTTGACATATTTCGTTTCAGATATTGAAGCAATTTTTAGACTATGACAGCTGTGCTTCTATACGATCTGTAAACAGTTACAACCGAAACAACTACAATCCTAATGACAGCTATAACTTCTATAACCTTTTTTCGGAAGCTCTATTTAGTGTTGTGTAGATAAGTTTCGGTAAAGCTTCTAATATTAAATATAGAAGTATTTTAGAAGCTTTCATTTCGATAGTGGGGAGAACTTCTCGGTGGATGTTGTATCGAAACTTTATAGAAATAAAATATAACTAGCTTCCACTTAGAAGCTTTAGCGAAGCTTTATTGAAGCTAAAACTTGTATAACTCAAAATTGAGAAGTAGATTTGCTAGTTGGGTGGCTCTACCATTTTCGGAAAGGGAGATGATTGAAATTGTAAGGCAAAGCATAACAATGGAATTAAGAATTGCAACATTAGTGGCAGATGTAGCTACCCTAGAAGACATAAGGGTGTTATGTAAGAAATTTGAGAAGCTTAAGTCATACCTGGCAACGTCATCAAGGATAGCTGGATAACTAAGGCTGAGTGAAATCCTATCAACTGATGTATTCCGAACCCGATTCATATCGACAGAGGTATTAGACACAGTTTCGCCAATTTTAAGCAAATGGTCGGCAATTAACTTCTGCGCATCGACAGATGCCCACAATGAACCAGATTCCACCTCAGTCAAATTCCGGTACGACCAAACAAAATTTCTTTAAAGCAACTCGAACGTTTTCGACGTTATCTGAAGTTGCAAAAAGTTCTTAATAAGGCATGTATCGCTTCTATTATTTCTGAATTAAATGATTTTAGGCCGCATACTTACGTCAAAATCTTTAATAAAAATGTATATGGCCTTCCTGATAGTGGAGTCCCTATCAGCATTCTTGGGAGAAATTCTTTGCAATTTTTAAACGACGAAAAAATTCATATCTAAATTAAATCTTATCTTAGTAAATTTTCATCTACCATCCGCATGCAAGTAGTCAAATTTTGGGATATGTCTACGTCCCCATCTCTTTTAATGTTTCTTTGTCCTAAGTCTGAAAGAGGAGCTGTGCATGGACATCAATTTCTGGAGAGATTTTGGTGTCACTCCATCAATTGCTGGTGAACTGATTCTAAATGTTTGAACCCGAGTTCGAACCCTTCATAGTCTCGATGATTCAATTAACAAAAAGCTTTGTCATGCGGGTCAGTTAGCAAACATCAGATGTCGCAAACAACATCATTATGGTAGCTGCGTTCAAGAAATTTCAACAACAGCATAATCTACGGAAGCGACCACGGACGTTCAGCCACTACAGCGAGTTTTGGAACGACAACATCGTTTAAGTGGTGTTGTAAATAAATGTTCGGCCAAACTGACTCCAAAGTTTTTACGAGCCATAATAGGATGCAAGGTTGGTTATGTCCTGTACAAACGTAATAACTTAGATGGTAAGTCCATTGAGCTAAAGACATCAAACTATAATAGTCTTCTTATTTAAAATCTATGTTAACTTATTTAACTTATAAGTTTGTTCATCTTATTTGCGTGTTTTTAGGGTTCCGTTTTTTATACGGAACACTATTGGTGAGAGAACAACGTGTTTTTCACATTATTTCGATTATCTCGTAAACCATTAATCCGATGAACGTAAAATTTGAGGTGCTTATAAAACTAACCTATCCACACAAGATGGTGGGTTAAAAAATAAATAAAGTTGTGTTCGTTTGAAAACATACATTTTTTTATCGAGACGAGTAGGGTATCATATGGAAGGGCTTCATTTCAGTATTATTTAAAAATATATTTTGGAATTTTACACCTCACCATTTTTTGTATAATTTTGAAAGATGACGTTTTCTGGATGTTTTATTGCCCCGATTAACTCCGACCCTACTTCATCGAAAATCTTGAAATATATTTGGAATGATAGAAAATTGAGTAGGTTTTTAATGAAAAATATAGAAAAGTGGCAGATACTCATCACTATATTTATTAAAGGGGTGGGAATGTTAAGGGGTAAAAACGTCATTTAAAACCAGGTCATGTGGGGTGTCATTTGAAAGAGCATTTTATTTTAGAAATGTTACCATTTTTTTTTAGAATTTTGCAATGCATAGTTTTGAATTATTATCAATAAAGTGACACAAAAAGTTGTTCCCCCCTCCTTGCATACCGAGCCTAATTAACAGAAAAAATTAAAAAAATTCATAGAGACAGGAAGTTTGCTATATTTTGAACGAAAATTATAGCGAACTCTCAAATAATTATATTTCTGTGTGTTTAGGGGATGGGTGTAAGGAGGGTTAAAAAAAACTTTTTTTGACCCAAGCGAGTGGGGTGTCATTTGAAAGAGCACTAAATTTCAAAAACAGTGCAATTGTTTTTAGAATTTTGCGGCACACAGTTTTTGAGTTATTCTAAAAAATGTGTAAATTCCAGACCGTTCCCCCTACATTTCGACACTGATAGACAGAAAAAATTTAAAAATTCATGGAGACAGGAAGTTCGCTAAATTTTGAACGAAAATTATAGCGAACTCTCAAATAATTATATTTCTGTGTGTTTAGGGGATGCTTCTGGGGAGGGTAAAAAAACTTTTTTGGAACCAAACGAGTAGGGTGTCATTTGAAAGAACACTTAATTTAAGAAACATTGCAACATTTTTTAGAACTCTGCGATGCACAGTTTTTTAGTTATTGATTAAAAAAAGTGCTATTTTAAGTGTATGTATACCACCCTATATTTCAACGCTGATTTATAGAACAAATATTCCCAGTTTAGACCATTAAAATACTGGTTAAATCTTTCTTTAGCTAACATAAACAGCTATGGATAAGATTTAACCTCAAGTAACATTTTTGATCAATGTAGATGTAATTGACATTTACTATTGACGTTTACGATTAAACATTTATTCTGTTACGCGTCCATAGTCTGGAGATATAAAGACTTTACAACATAACTTTATGTCATTTATTTTTGATATTGTGTTCTTTACATTCACGGAACCCTTGGCGAGCGAATTTTATTCGCACTTGTCCGACTTTTTTTTTCCTTTAAATTAATTTTGTATTATTTTTATTTAATTTTTTTTTCTGTTACCTGACTTTTTTTGCTATTATTACCTTTAATTATATTTCACTTCAACCCTGGTTGGTTTAATAAATCAACCACTACGCTTAACATATTAACGTGTTCCGGTTGGATGAGTACCGAAGATGAGTACCGTTAGATTTTTTTTCGTCTGCGGTTATCTAACGCTCGCAGAAGGAGTAAATGACTCAGATCTTCCATTAGTTCCACATACAATTTCTGGACAGGGCTCTCAAGTACGGGACTTTATTTTATGGTCATGCTAGTCAATGTGTTTATCCTTCATTACAGTAGAACTTGTTTAATTTTTCAATCTCCACTTGTACCTAATATTTGACTCATTTGTTTATACTTACCAACTTTATACTGCAAATTTGGGTGCTAAGACTCGGTGCTTAGACTCGTACTAAGACTCAACTGTGTGTCGGGCTTTTGTTTCGTTTAGTGGAAAATTTTTGATACACATCGTATCGAAACATTGTTGTAAAGCTGATTTGGATGGACTTATATCATTTGGTGATTAAATAATAGATTTTGGATTAGAAATGTGTTTTGTGTAATTTATGAGATTAAACTATAATCAATTTTGTTATAATATTTTCGTTCGTTCTATTTATATTAAACTACATTGTGTAGTTTTGGAGGTTCGTTAGGATATTATGTATATTCCAATTTAGGAATACTACAAAAGTGGTAGGTAATAAAAGGTTTATAACCTTTATATATGCCTTTTTTCACCTAGCCTAATAAACCGAGAGCCCGCGACGGCAAGACCTTCGTTATTTTATAAAAGCTGAAAGTTTTTCTGCGCATACCCCCTACTCAGGTAGGAACGATTAGCGACATATGAAGTTTCGATCTTGGTGGTTTTGGCGGGGAGCAGGTAACAATGGGGCCTCCAAAGTTTCGTGGAAGTCTAAAAGGTAATTTTTTATATATTCTTCGGTATAGTATTAGAAGTCACGTCACCCATTGCCAGACACTTACTTTCGTGGTAACCCCCTGCCAGACACCCTTAAACTTTAACAAATTGATAATGTTTAAGGGTGTCTGGCAGGGGGTTACCACGATAGTAAGTGTCTGGCAATGGGTGACGTGACTTCTAATACTACTCCGAAGAATATATAAAAAAATTACCTTATATACTTTCACTAAACTTGGAGGCCCCTCTGTTACCTGCTCCCTGCCAAAGCCACCATGATCTAAATTTAATATGTCGCTAATCGTTCCCACCTCAGTAGGGGGTAAACGCAGAGAAAATTTCAGCTTTTATAAAATAACGAAGGTCTGGCCGTCGCGGCCAGAAAAAAAGATCTTTTAGTTTTTAATTTTTATCCCCCACAAAAAAATTTGTTGAATTTTTTCATATCATTTTTGTTACACCATCTAAAAGTAGACGTTTCAATACACATAATATACAATACACATAATACAATACACATGACCATTATCTAATCACATCAGTTATCAAAACTGATTTACTACAAACTAGAGTTCCCAAACCTCGTAAAATATTTCACTTTTCAAAAATGGACACGATTGGTCTCCGAAGTTTTTTTGAAGGTTTCCCTTTTGATCGTCATTGTTTTTATACTGACGATGTAAATGTTTCTGCTCAAAACTTTACTGCAACCATTCAATTCGGTATTAACAAATTCGTTCCCTTTTCAATAATGAAACCCCAACAAAAATATTTGTTTTCGAAGGCAGCCAAATTGGCTCTTAGAAACAAACGTCGACTATTTAATATTTGGATTCATAAAAAGAATTCTGTTAATCGATCCCAATATTTAAAGGCCAACAAAATATCAAACCAGATAATTGAAAACGAAAAGGCCAATCTCTGCCTCACAGAGCGAAAGCGGCAAAACTTTCGAGTATGTCAATTTCTGACAAAAGTTTTTACAGTGCCATTAATTCTTTAAATTCTGGTACTAAATCTTCTATCCCCCCTATCATCGATGGTGACTCAATCGTTAGTGACCCTGCAAGGAAAGCTACATTGTTCGTGGAACGCTTTGCTTCAAATTCGACAGTTTTAGAAACTCCTAAAGAAATTCCCCAAATCCAGTCTTCAGGAGTCAATATGAAACAATTACATTTCAAACCCAAAATTGTCGAAAACTTTTAAGAGGGTTAAACAATAACAAAGCCTCCGGTCTGGACAACGTTCCTCCTGTTATTCTAAACACATTTTCAAAAGAACTTGCACCAACTCTCACCAAAATATTTTATAAATCCTATAAATCTGGTATTTTTCCATCCTGCTGGAAGTTGGCCAATGTCCAGCCTGTTCCAAAAAAAGGAACGAAATGTGATATTTCAAATTATAGACCAATACCCTTACTCCCAGTCCTGTCTAACATATACGAGCAATATATTAATTCACACATATCCAAATTTTTGGAGGTCAACCATTTGATATCTGACAGTCAATACGGTTTTAGAAACAAAAGATTAACAACCGATCTATTGAACTATGTGGCACATCTTTGGAATAGCATACTAGAGAAAGGTGGTGAAACGTACGTAATCGCATTAGACATCACAAAAGTATTTGATCAAATCTTGGCATGCCAGCTTGATCAACAAGCTCGTTGCGTACGGTTTTCATCCCGCAGTCGTGAAGTTGATTCAAAATTTTCTGTCTAACCGATACATCTCGATATCTATAGATGGCTTCTCTTCTGAGTCCAAATTAATTAACGTTGGTGTACCCCAAGCCTCAGTTTTATCTCCCACTTTATTTTTAATTTATATCAACGAACTGTTGCAAATCACCAGTAACCCAATAAATAGTTTTGCAGATGATAGTACACTACACAATTCATTCGTCCCCCTATCTTCAAAGGGTAAAATTCATGAACGAATAAATCCCGCCCGGAGAGACGCTGCCATAAATGTAAACGAGGATCTAAAAAAAGTCGCCGATTGGGGTGACAAAAATTTGGTCAATTTTAATTCCACCAAAACACAGCTATTGATTGTTTCCAGATCAAAGACCGAGTTTCCTAACGATATTTCAATTCATATGTGTGACGACCAAATAGACGAATGTGAAAGCATTCGTTTATTGGGAGTCACAATATCCAATGACTTACTCTGGAACGATCATATAATGGCCATTGCAAAGAGCGCGTCAAGAAAACTCGGCCTCCTCAATAGATGTAAAAAATATTTTACCTCGCATCAATTACTCCACATTTATAAGTCCTATATTTGTCCCTGTATGGAGTATTGTTGTCAAGTTTGGGGCGCTGCGTCTATTACTATCCTGGCATCTGCTACTATCCTTTCTGTTACTATCTCGTTGTTTTTTATAAATATCGTCACCAGCAGTGCTCGGATGAAATCAGGTCCATAATGCCTCAGACATATGTTTTTCCCCGTTTGACTCGTCAATCGGTTTGTGCAGGTGGTCGGAATGTCGAGATTACTCACTGTCATAGTAATAGAATGCAAACGGATTTCTTTGTGCGTACATCGTACAAATGGAATGCTTTGCCCGAATCAATAGTCTCGAGTACCTTCAATCCACAAAGATTTAAAAAAAGCGTCCACCTGTTGTGGGACCTGGGTCTTAAAAGGTATCTATGTGTTGTTGTGACACATTTTGTAATTTCTACTACACAACACTTTTTATTAAAAAAAAAAATGATTTTTTGAAGAAAAAACTGTTTCCAACGCAGGAGAATTTTCGTGTGAAAATGAGGTCCCATTTTTAGTTTGAAATCAAAATTAAACGTAAAAATAAATATTTTGATTCCTGAAAATTACAGCGTATTAGGGACATAATAAGGTACGTTTTCACCAAATTGTGTGAAAAAAAATTTTTTTTGTGGGAGATAAAAATAAAAAACGAATAGACCTTTTTTATCGGTTTTTTCTATTTTGACGGCAAACTTTAGGTTATGTGAAAAAATGGCTTATATAAAGATTATAGACCTTTTTATTACTTACAACTTTTACTTTAACGTTTTTTCGATAGAAGGTCTAGTTTTGCTGAAAACCATGGAAAAGCATTTTCTACCCCTAAAAGCTCACCCATTTCACCCTCGTAACTCGGTTAACCTTTAATTTAGGTTTCCCATCATTTGCGCAATATTTTCTTCCTTATTCAAAAGTTTTCATGCTGTTACTAATTTTTTCCATTTTTTGCCTGTTTATAAGGTTTATGCTGCACTGGTCTAGCCGAAATCATTTTCACACTACATGGTTATGTCAATGAACTAGCCAAGAGTAAGAACAAATCAGTCTTTATTTAGTCTCTACAATGCAGTACAGTCGTTGACAAAGTCAAACTGAGGCTTATAGATTGGCTCATACTTCACAAACAGCAAGTTTTTGTAGTGAAAGGTACGGATTCAGGATTCAGATACTGCACTAAGAGCAGTACTCGAACAATTCAACAAAAGGTGTTTGCAACATTTGGGTTTGTTTTGTAGTAAACTCTTAAGCTTATAGTTGCTTGCAGAGCAACAATATTCAACATTTAATCGTGAATTATTGGCTATTTATAATGCTTTAAACATTTTCGTTACTTTGTAGAAGTTCACTGACCACAAACCTCCAGTAACATCAATTGCTTCCAAAATTGAGAAAAATTATCTTCAGATTTGGTATCTCGATCTCATTTCCCGGTTTACAACTGTCGTGACAGATACGTTATCATGCAATCAGGAAATGTCAAACAACTGTATTAGATGTACTGGATTAGATGTAGAGAAGGTCATCATACTTCAAGGGTCCGATTCAGAACTCCAACACCTCATTTCATCTTCACAACTCGAGGGTTAAAAATGAAGATTAAATCCCATCCCCACTAAACGTAACAGTAAACCGATTTTGTGTTCGACATCTACCAACATTTTTTGTTCTTATCTAACAGAGTCTCTTAGAATCTTGACGTTTGATTCATTACATACTCTATCCCACCCCGGTGTAAAAGCAGCCTGAAAGTTCCTCTCAAAAGGGTTAGTTTTGACCTCCAAAAAGTGTTAATGTTGAATTTTAGTGGAAAACATGTTTATCATGTCAAAGATAGTCGAGCATATTCACGTCAATTTGGTAGGTTCTTTGCCTTCATCTCATGGGTATTGGTATATGATGACAACAATTGTTTGCTTTACTCGATGGCTGGAAGCAATATCATTGGTGGATGAAACAACTAAGCCAGGTGCTAAATCTTGCATAAATAATCACATTTCACAGTTTGGCGTGTCGTTAAATATAGCTTATGATATTTCAAGAACTTATACCACTCATGGGTTGTCATAAAATCAGGACAGCGGTTTATAATTCTAAAGCCAATGGAATGGCCAATGGAAAATTCCATAAACAGCTCTAATCTGCGGCAAAAACTTTTGGTAATACCAAATGGAGTGATACACTCTCACATTCGGTCTTCAATCAAATCTGATCTTGAATGTACTTCTGTGGATTTTGTCTATGGACAGAGCCTAAAAGTAAGAGAACTTTTTATACATCATGAGGTTACGCATCCAGTGGAACCAGCAGATCTACTTAAACATCTCAAGCAGCAAACGCGATCCCTAATCTCAAAAGATACCCTGAAGATTCTTTGAACTAATATTTACATTCAAAAATTCTTTTCAAATGCGATTACATTTTTATCAAGGTGGATAGGGCGAAACCTAGCTTGACTATGACTGTGGATTATAAAATAAAAACAATTTAAATAATTAACGTACTAAGCTAATACTAATATCGTAATGCTAAACATTAACAAATTTGGTCTTACAAATAGTTATCTAATTAACCCAAAAGTAAAATTATATAATTTAATTCTAAAGTAATTATTATTGTAGTTTGTTACATAGAATCAGATATTATAATAAAAACAAAGTATTTTTTCATGGTTAAACAAAGTGTTTATATAATGGTTTAATTTATTTGGTTTGGTTGATAATTCCATAGCCACATAACTCTACACAAACGGAATATAAATTACCCGAACGCAGAATTTTTTTGTTAATTGGAGAAGAACAACAAATGTAAAACAGCATTTAATTATAGCGTTGTTCGATTTGACTGAAGCAACTGAAAAATTCAATGCAATTGTTGTTGTTATTTTAGTTGTTTCATCGAACGCACCTTATTCAATTTTGAATTATCTCTCCAAATACAACAATGGTGTAATTTATGTTTATTTGTTGTTAAGTTAGGTATTCTTACTATTTAAAAAAAAACAAAACCTTTTTTTTATTAA
>CAVNZG010001000.1:0-31796 GCA_963693315.1 Diogma glabrata
TGGGAATGGATAGCTTTAATTTCAAATTTTTTTTTTTAAACAAAAGTTAAAAGAAAAAAAATAATTCGTTTTTAATGATTTGTATCTCCTCAAATATTAGTTATAGAAATTAGTTATAGAAAAGTCGATTTTTTTTTAGTCGAAACTTTAATTTTGTCCACTTTTGCGGATGATATTTCTATAACAAACATTTGAGTGGGATACAAATCATTAAAAAGCAATCATTATTTTTCTTTTAGCTTTCGTTTAAAAATAAAGATTAAGAATTAAAGCTATCCATTCCCAAGTTATTTGAGGCCGGTCGAAAGATGTTTTTTTTGACAAAATTTGATTTTTTTTTACACTTATGCTGTTTTTCAAGGAAAAAAAAATACGTATATTTTTTCTTTTCGATGACAAACGGAATACATATGATAAATTTGAGATTCCAAAGCGCTCATGTAAAAATTTCCCGTTTTACTTGAAGTTAATATGAATTAAACGGTCTAATTCATATTAAATTCAAGTTGGATCACGTGAGTGGTTTGAAATCTCAAATTTATCATATGTATTCTGTTTGTCATCGAAAAAAAAAATATACGTATTTTTGTTTTGCTTGAAAAACAGCATAAGTGTAAAATAAATCAAATTTTGTCAAAAAAAACACCTTACGACTGGCCCCAAATAACTTGGGAATGAATAGCTTTAATTCCAAACTTTTTTTTTTAAACCAAAGCTAAAAAAAAAAATAATTTATTTTTAATGATTTGTATCTCACTCAAATATTAGTTATAGAAATATCATCCGCAAAAGTGGACAAAATTAAATTTTCCACTAAAAAAAAATCGACTTTTCTATAACTAATTTCTATAACTAATATTTGAGTGAGATACAAATCATTAAAAACGAATTATTTTTTTTCTTTTAACTTTTGTTTAAAAAAAAAAATTTGAAATTAAAGCTATCCATTCTCAAGTTATTTGGGGCCAGTCGAAAGATGTTTTTTTTGACAAAATTTGATTTTTTTTACACTTATGCTGTTTTTCAAGGGAAAAAAAAAATACGTATATTTGTTTTTTCGATGACAAACAGAATACATATGATAAATTTGAGATTCCAAACCACTCATGTGAAAATTTCCCGTTTTACTTGAATTTAATATGAAATAGACCTATATATATATATATATATATATATATATATATATATATATATATATATATATATAAATATATATATATATATATATATATATATATATATATATATATATATATATATATATATATATATATATATATATATATATATATATATATATATATGTATATATATATATATATATATATATATATATATATATATATATATATATATATATATATATATATATATATATATATATATATATAAATAAATATATATATATATATATATATATATATATATATATATATATATATATATATATATATATATATATATATATATATATATATATATATATATATATATATATATATATATATATATATATATATATAAAAATATATATATATATATATATATATATATATATATATATATATATATATATATATATATATATATATATATATATATATATATATATATATATATATATATATATATATATATATATATATATATATATATATATATATATATATATATTGATATATATATATTTATATATATATATATATATATATATATATATATATATATATATATATATATATATATATATATATATATATATATATATATATATATATATTTATATATATATATATATATATATATATATATATATATATATATATATATATATATATATATATATATATATATATATATATATATATATATATATATATATATATATATATATATATATATATATATATATATATATATATATATATATATATTATATATATATATATATATATATATATATATATATATATATATATATATATATATATATATATATATATATATATATATATATATATATATATATATATATATATATATATATATATATATATATATATATATATATAAATAAATATATATTGGGTAGCGAAATCCGGAATTCGACGTCCACGACGTGCTGCCTGGTTAATGCTGACAGAATTAGGTTGGTGTACCGGAAACAAGCAGGGTAAAAACTGCTTAGTCAATCATGGTACATCATGGCGAATTGGCGCCTTAAAACCAATGCGACTCAAGCGTCTGTTCTCCATGTTAGGGGCGGCTTGAAGCGGGCGTCTGTCTTGGATCAAGCGGCTCGCTATATAAACGTGTCAAAAGGTTGTTTCTGGTAACCTTAAGATGCAGAACGGACCCATTCACGACAATTTGGGTTGGGCCTAAGGTTAACACCCTAACCCCGGAAAAAAAATTATTTGTTAAATTTGGAAATCAGAAAAGAAAAACAGACCCGGACAAAAACAGAATTTTACCTGGACGTGAAAAAGGACCAGACTACCGAATCGGAACGTGGAACGTGCGCAGCCTGAGCGCTCCTGATGCTCTTATAAGTCTAGAAACAGAGGCTGAGAGGTATGGGATGGATATCATAGCTCTGCAAGAAATTAGACAGCCAATAATCGGAAAACAAGATTTGGATAGTCACTCTCTATACTGTATTGGTCATCCTTTTCGAAGAGAATTTGGAACTGGCTTTCTTGTTGGTGCACGCATACAAGAAGCCGTGATGAAATTCATCCCGGTCAGTGAGAGGATTTGCTACCTACGTGTACGTGGTACATATAACAATATTTCTCTTATTGCCGTGCATGCACCTACTGAAGCTAAGACCGTCGACGAGAAGGATAATTTCTACATAGCACTGGAAGAGGTTATGAAACAAACACCAACACGCGACTTCACTATGGTTCTTGGTGACTTTAATGGGCAGGTTGGAAGAGATATCTCTTATGGAATGTGGTGGGCCCCAACAGTCTGCATTTGAATTCGAATGATAATGGTGAGAGAATGACTGAGTTTGCATTATCAAATAATTTGAGAATTGCCAGTACTTTCTTTCCACACCGATCGATTCATAAGCAGACATGGGTCTCACCGAATAGAAACACTCGAAATCAAATTGATCACGTGCTAGTTACAGCACGTTTCTTTTCGAGTGTTCTGGATGTGCGATCCTTTAGAGGTGCATACATTGGAAGTGACCACTTTCTTGTATGTGCTAAAATAAGGTTCCACTTCCCAAACCCAAGCATTCCGAAATTCAATCAACGGAAACGATTTAACATCTTATCACTAAAGAATGCAGAAACAGAAGAGAAATATCAAAACCATATTGCCGAAACATTGGAGAAATCAGAAACCATTAATGGAGACGTCGATAAGTCATGGTATTTGCTCAAAGATGCTGTTTTAAGCGCTGCTGAGGGAATACTTGGACGACCACAAAACCACTCCCAGAAGCCATGGATGGATCAAGCATGTCTTGACGCTATTCAATACAAAAGAGATTGCTATCTGAAATGTCTGCAAGGACGCAACACCAGGTCCACGAAGGAGAACTATAAACTGGCAAGACAAGCCGTTACAAAGTTATGTAGACGAACGAAGAGAGAATGGTGGAAGAGAAAGTGTGAGGAGATTGAAAGCTTCAATAAGGAACATCAATCGCGTAACTTCTTTCAACAGGTTAAAACCTTAAAGAAGGGCCCTCAAACTAGATCGACTGCTATTCAAAACGAAGATGGGGAGCTACAAGTAGACCTTAAAAATATTTTAGATACTTGGGCCGCTTATTTTGAGAATCTTCTCAACTTAAGTGACCAGAAACAAGTCGGGCGACGAGCAAAGCTTATTCGTGCGTCAAAGGTACATGTAGACGAACCCACCAAAGAGGAATTCGATGCGGCGCTGTCAAAATTAAAATGCAATAAAGCACCTGGTATCGACGATATAACATCCGAAATGATTGTACATGGTGGCGAAACTCTATCCTTAAGATTGTTTGAACTTGTTCAAATGATATGGAGGACTGAAGCCATGCCACAAGACTGGAACACAGCTATGCTGATACCAATCCATAAAAAGGTAATCGCCTACAATGTGCAAACTACAGAGGAATCGCTCTACTCTGCACAGCATATAAGATCTTTTCTTACATTTTGCTATCCAAAATCAATCCTTTTGCTGAACAACTGTTTGGAGAATATCAGTGTGGCTTCCGGCGGGGCCGAGGTACCACCGATGCACTTTTCTCGATAAGGATGATTTTGGAAAAGTGCCGAGAGTTCAACATACCAGTGCACCAACTCTTCATTGATTTCAAGCAGGCCTACGACTCTCTCGAACGAGAGACTCTATGGTCTGCTCTGGTGTCAATGGGAATTCCTGGTAAACTGGTATCACTATGCAAAATGACAGTACAGAACTCTCAATGCTGTGTACGAGTAGAGAACGAAATATCAAGGTTTTTTAAAGTCGACTCCGGATTAAGACAAGGTGATGCTATCTCTCCTATACTTTTTAATTTAGCCTTGGAATATGTGTGCCGTCAAAAGAAACTACCGACTAACAACAATATCTTGTCAATAAACTCAGTACAGATGATTGCATACGCTGATGATGTTGTCATCCTCGGCCGAAGTGAAGCTGTTATGAGTGAGACTTTTAAGTCGCTTGAGAGTGGAGCTAGAAAAAATGGTCTTTAAATTAACTACAATAAAACCAAACATATGAATGTTTCAAGAGAGTCTGAGAAGAAAGATTTGATGTGCGGCGATGAACGAATTGAGGGAGTTGAATCTTTTAAATATTTGGGATCAATGCTTGACTCAAACAACAGCATACTTACAGATATAAAAGCTCGAATCGCTGCAGGTAATCGAACTTTCTACTCAATCAAACCTCTCCTTGGATCTCCGTATGTATCAACTAACACCAAGCTCAAGTTATACAAGACATTGATTAGACCGGTTGTGATGTATGAGTCACAAACGTGGACTCTTACACAAAATGACGAATCGCATTTATCTGTATTTGAGCGTAAGATCCTACGCTACATTTTTGGTCCACTTAAGACAGACGATGGAGAGTATAGAACCCGATATAACTTTGAGATCAGAGACCTTCTTGAGGGTCCTGATATAATAGGTTGTATCCGTTCTAATAGGATTGATGGTTTGGGCATGTTCTACGAGCCGATTCACAGTCTGGAATGATTAGAAAAATGTACGTTAGTACCCCAGGCAGTGGGCGACCGCGAGGTAGACCACGACTACAATGGGAGACTGGCGTAATAAACGACCTTAAAAAAATCGGCTGCCATGGTAATTATGTCGCTGTTGCGAGTGACCGTGGTGAATATTCGAAGCTGATTAGCCTGGCAACGCTCCTACATGGAGCATGAACGCCGTTAAAAAAAAAAAAAAAAATATATATATATATATATATATATATATATATATATATATATACATATATATATATATATATATATATATATATATATATATATATATATATATATATATATATATATATATATATATATATATATATATATATATATATATATATATATATATATATATATATATATATATATATATATATATATATATATATAAATATAAATATATATAAATATATATATATATATATATATATGTATATATATATATATATATATATATATATATATATATATATATATATATATATATATATATATATATATAAATATATATATATATATATATATATATATATATATATATATATATATATATATATATATATATATATATATATATATATATATATATATATATATATATATATATATGTTGATTATGAATATATGTATTCGCCCTTTATTTTTGTGATGTGGTTTAGAATTTATTCTTCGAAGGCGCCTTCCGATGTTGAATTGATTTTAAATCATTACCAAAGAGTGCACAAAACCATAGCAGAATTTGTTGATGTTAGGTTTAGATAGCTTAGGATTCATTAAAAATGTTGTATAATTTTAAAAAAAAATCCAATTTATTTGATTGTATTGGTCGACGTTTGGGCAGTTTTTTGTTGCCTTTATCAAGACTAAAATATAAAATATAAAATATAAATGTTTTACATGTATATAATTAATTAGTTCACCTATGTTACCCTTAAGTCAATAGCTTAGAACAGAACTATTTTAAAAAACTTTTAAAAATCTTTAAAAACTTTAAAAAACTTTTACAAACTTTAAAAAACTTTTACAACACAGCATATACAATAATTGACAGGATTTGAAATAGTTTTTAGTTGTCTTTAAAAGTTTTTTACAAAACTAATAAAATTGTTATTATTGGACATTGACAATATACATAAGCATAACCAACATTACTGGTAAAAAATGTGGAAACCATTGATTGTACGAACAACACTATCTGTACGAACAAAACGATGGAGGTTTATGTCATTTGGACTAAAATTAAATAAGAAAATTTTTTTTTACTATGAAACTATTTTTACTGTGAAACTTTTTATTCATGCTATTGAGAAATTGGCAAACCTAACAAGTCGTCGTATTTTCTTACTTAAGTGCAAACATAACCATATTATCCCCTCTTTTCTTGGGAATAAAACACGAAGTTTGAAATCAACTCTCTTTCCTATCCCAAACAAAACCACTGAAAAATTTTTTGTGTCATTAAATAGACAATTATTGTCCCTTGTCATATCACAGACAGTGGTTCAATTGAAACAGTTACAGAATGATCTCAGTTTTGTAATGAAGAGCTTTCTCCATGGCGAACCAAGGAGAATGGCATAGCAGGAAGCGTACCTAGCGAGATTTATTTTCTTGCCCCAAGCTAGCTTCAGCCCATGGGAACGATTAAGAAACCCTGCTACTTCAGCACAAATACAGAAATGTACGCTATTAACGAAAATTTGCAGCAATGGAAAGAAATACAAGTGGAAAACTGGAGACTCTGGCGACCCCATTGGCGAAAGACCCACGATCTGCACGTCCAACCCCCACAATCACTCTCAGACGCCCACACACTCACGCGTCACACATTCACCCACACATTCGACGACTAACACGCCCCCATTCAATCTCTGACACGCCCTTTCACACCCATTCACACCCCTTTATCATTAGGATAAAAGTGATAAATTAAATTTGCTCACCCCATGATTAAATCTTCAGCCCTCAAAGCCCTTCGGCCTCAGCCCTCCATCAGTGATCCATCCTCCCACAGGTAAAGTATCCAGAAACTTGTTATCACTGTTGAGTTGAGGTAGATTATCAATGTTGATTTGATATCAGCCAAACATAGGATATCACTGTTTTATTGAAATAGGTATTAATGTTGATTTGATATCAGCCAAAAATAGGATATCACTGTTGTATTGAAATAGGTATTAATTTTGATTTGATATCAGCCAAAAATAGGATATCACTGTTGTATTGAAATAGGTATTAATTTTGATTTGATATCAGCCAAAAATAGGATATCACTGTTGTATTGAAATAGGTATTAATGTTGATTTGATATCAGCCAAAAATAGGATATCACTGTTGTATTGAAACAGGTATTAATGTTGATTTGATATCAGCCAAAAATAGGATATCACTGTTGTATTGACATAGGTATTAATGTTAATGTGATATCAGCCAAAAATAGGATATCACTGTTGTATTGAAATAGGTATTAATGTTGATTTGATATCAGCCAAAAATAGGATATCACTGTTGTATTGAAATAGGTATTAATGTTGATTTGATATCAGCCAAAAATAGGATATTACTGTTGTATGGAAATAGGTATTAGTGTTGATTTGTTATCAGCCAAAAATAGGATATCACTGTTGTATTGAAATAGGCATTAATGCACCGGAGTACAGTATAACTTTTTACATCGATGCTGAGGTGCAATATGTGGTAACAGCCAAAACTTGACGAAAATGATGTATCTCAACGATGACAGTACACGACAACAATAGTGAACTTTGATGCAAATGTAGATTGTAAACATATAGGATATATGTTAGCACCCGCAAAAATTTGATAGGCGCATTCAGTAGAAATATGCCCAATTAAACAGTGGTAACAGCAAAACTTGGTCGAATTAATTGCACGTTGAAACGAGATTTTGCGAACTCAAGCTGGACGGTTGTATTCTCTACACAGCCCCACAGTTTTGGTAAAATTTTAATAAATCTTATTATCTTTTATTCACTTGATTTTATTTAATTCTTTAATGGTTTCTTTTATTAAGGTTAATTGAACAGGTGAAACTACAGACGGAAATATCATTAAATAAATCAATAGTTGAGTAACTAATACTTGAATAGTTTACGTTTAATCAAAATTGTTCTAGTTCTGCTATTGTTTTGACACCTACTCAGATTTAGGTCAACTACTTAGCATAGGTTTACATTGATTCACGACACTACCAGCAGATTTTAATTACACAGGCAAATTAAACAGTTAATTATATTACAACTTAAATTGTTTACTTTAACTAAAGTATTAAAACTTCCTTTTATTGTATCATAGCACTACGGCTCAAATAAATTACTAACTACGTTACATACGAATAATTTAATTTACAAAACTACATTCAGGTTTTTTTTTTTTTATTACACGAAAATAAAATATGAAATGTCAATCATACTACGATCTAAATCGCTTATTTTTAATAAGATATGCCTAAAGTAATGGTATTAACAAATCTTGAACAAACAAAAATGTTCCTCGTTCTTATTACACGATTCCCTAAATATTGTTTATTCTAACTAATTATTTCTAGTACGTAGCCCAAGAACAAAAATGGCGGTCCAGCAATTCACCATCAACTTCCTTAAATTTTGTCAGCTGATGCATATATTTGTTTTTTTTTTAACATGCGGTAATACACGTACACGGGTAATCCGGTATTCCAAAAAAAAACTATTTTTAGTTAATGAATCACGAATAAAAATGGTGGTGCAGCAATTTGCCGTCAACTTCTTTAATTTGTCAGCTGATTCGTATATTTGTTTTTCTCATGCGGTAATACACGTACACGAGTAATCCGGTATTTCAAAAAAAAATATTTTTAGTTTATGAATCACGAATAAAAATGGTGGTGCAGCAATTTGCCGTCAACTTCTTTAATTTGTCAGCTGATTGACTTTTACATTAACTTTCAGAATTAAACTACAACATTTTTACGAAATAAATTATACACGATAAAAAAAACAACGAAACACGGTAACTGAAGTCTATGGCATGCTAATTACACAAAATATTATATAAGATGTAAGCTACTTATCTGGACGTTCTTAATTCTCTTCCCAGCTGTCCGTTTTTGTTCTGGTTTACAGGTTGTTAACATTGATTTTATTTCGATTTAATTAAATTTTTGCTAATTAACAACACAAACACGAAACACAGATATATGATTTTTTTTTTAAATACTATGATTTTCTTTTACTCGCGATTTATTTAAATTTTTCTAGCAAAACAGCACAAAACACTAAATTTATTTTTAATTCTTAATTTTCTTGTACGAGTATGTCATTACTAACATTTGGACTGAGTTCCGACTTTCACAACATAATTACTCAATTATATATAATTAATATTAATGTACGACAAAGGCACAAGATATTTCGATTCAAAAAGAATGGATGATGAATTCTTCCATCTTTTCAATTCTTTATTTTTAATATTCTTTTGGCTTTATATCACTCGCGTTAATGGAAATTCATTTTTCTGACACGTCAGCTCAGTCAAGAAAATAGTAGATGTCAACCAAAAGGAATCAATGAACTACTCGTTTCGAATGGAATGAAAATAGAACTAAGAGAGCGAACAATTTACAGTCGCGTATTATATAGCCAAATTTTTATCTCGAAATAACTCGAATACAGTGTTTCAGATGTAAGATAATTAATTTACATCAGATTTTCAATTGTTGGGAACCTTTTTTTATTATAGTTATACAAAACCGTTTGTTATTTGATATTATTGCACAAAGATATGGTTGTGACACAAAATATTTCCGACACATCCATAACATTTATCATTGAATTTAAAATGAATTGAATGCAAGTACGATCGATGTTATGAGGTTTAGATATTATGAAAATACAATCTACTATATCAGTACAGTGAAGTTCAGTTCAATAACGGAAAAATTGTTTGAAGCCAAATATTACATTCATACAAAGATAAATCGAATGTTTAACAAAGCAAAATAGTAATTCTTTGTATGTTGACGATTGGAAAAGAAATATGCACAGCTGTTATGAGGTTTGAAAACTTCGTTGTTTCATTACGGTTGGTGTTTAGAAAATTCAAATTCAAATAGTATATTGAAAATACTCGAATGGAAACGTAGCGCGCGTCAATTTGAGGGTGTTGTAAGACTAAATTTTAATGCCTATATGGAGGATATTTAAAGAAAATTATCAATTAATTCAAATTAACCAATATTATAATATATTAATTAATAAATAAAATCCGTGTAAGTGGCTCAATTCTTTTTCACATATGTCTGTCCAGCTATCGAAAACTTAGTTAGATTTTAAGAAAAATAAGGAAACTATGGGTTAAGGGAACTATGCGAAATATGACTAATGATGATGAATGGATGAGAAACTATTATGAGCGGTACAGATAAAAAAAATGAAATCCAATAAATCTGAGACTATAACACCCTGGGTTTACGCATTCTTCCAGGCTAACCATTACAGAACAAGTACTTTTTGGAAGGAAATTCCCGTCCAAAAAGACGTTGAAAAAGGCATAGACTGGTCGCAAATAGACCTCGTACATCCATATTAGTATGGTGAGGCACTTCAATGTTCTATATATTAGCAATCAAATCGATCGGTTTTACAAACCCAGTCTTAGCAGGACCAAAGTAACAAAGTATCTATGATTATACAAAAAAAACATTTTGGGGGGGTAAAGATAAAAACAGTATTCTACTCTATTGCAAGCGATGGATAACTAAAATCTTCCAGACCCAATTTCGGGCAGATCTGGGGGTTCCCGAGACTCTAAAGTAAAAAAAAATATTCACTCTGCTACAAGATCGAAAAGCAAAACACCATTGGGCCGACTCCTTTAATGAAATATCCGACACAATTCCGCTTTTACGCCATGCAGGCTCGCAACCCACACCTGAACTAACACGAGTCTCATGCTTTATCGACTACGCTAGCTGGGCCACACTGTTGCACGCATCCGTTCAAGTGATTCGGAAGGTTGTTCACATAGTTGCAAGGTAACTAATTGAACCAAATTCAATACATTCAATCTCGGAATTTTCGCTTGCAAATAGTCAACACAAAAAAAATTTTTGAAACAAGACCTGAACACCAAAGTTAGTACACACTCACTGAACTGTGAATTCAAGACGAAACCACCCCCATACTTTATGGTCGTCGATATTCTTGACCTACAATGGCGGTGAAACACAAGCGATATATATTATCATACTGAAAAAAAAAATTATTACCGATGTTAGGCGCGAATGTCCTTGGAATGATAAACACCTCTACGTTTAGAAACCAGGTCTTCTAGTTCGTAGGTGGCGCCACCTACCAACCTTATTACTCTGGTCTCAATAAACTTCTGTGCAAGTTTAGCAGATAATTTCTTACCGGCGTCACTCAAAATAAAGTTCCTTCGTAACACCGTATCACCTGGTTTAAACAAGGTTACTCGAGCTCGTAAATTGTATCTTTCAGCACTCTTGACAAATGCTTCGGCAGTTAGATCCAGAATTCGAGTCCGAATCTTATTGAGGTAGTCAGGACGCAGAATCGTTTCACCTGGCTCATGTAGACTATTCAGTCGTCTCAGCAATTCATATGACGAACCATGAGTCACCATAGGTAGTCCAAACATTGTGAAATATGGGGAACATTTAAGCGTTTGGTGAAGAGAGCAACGTAGTGCACAAGCGATCTCGCTCAAGTGCAGGTCCCATTTAGAATGTTCCTCCTTTAAATAGGCTCGAATACCAGATAAAACACTTCTATTTACCCGTTCAGAAGCATTAGCTTGAGGTGAATATAAGGCCAATAAGGTGTGTTTCACTCCGTGCTTCGCCAAGAAATCTTCAAACAATTTAGATTTGAATTGGGTCCCATTATCGGACACTACTACTTCTGGACAACCAAATACGTGAAAGACATTGGTAGCCAATAGATGACAAATTGGTTCAGTAGTTAGTTTCCGTAAAGGAAATAAAAATGGATATTTAGTAACATGATCTAATATTACAAGAATAGCGATATTCCCGGCCTTTGAACGAGGATAAGGGCCAAGGATATCGATATATAATCGCTGACCAATTCGTTCTGTTTTCATCAGAGACACCATGGGAGCACGAAGTGGAACATTAGTTGCTTTGATTTCTTTGCAGGTCTTACAATTTCCGATGTACGATTTAACCTGGGTATACATACGAGGCCAATAGTAAAATTTACGAATATTATACAGGGTTTTTGCTAGACCTCCATGAGATGAGGTAGGAGGATTGTGGGCCCTTGCAATACACTCGTCAGTGTATTCCTCAGGTAACCACAATTTCCAGACCTGACCCTCTGAAGGAATATCAAGATCTAGACAAGCCAATCGTTTATAAACCCGACCAGAAATTACTTTCAGATCAGGCAATGTACCATCTGCTTCGGTAACCAGATTTACCAACTCCAAATATCGAGAAGTGTTGAAGAAAGGGGAATTAAGATCTAATTCAGGCACTGGACATAATTCAGAAATGACGTCAACAGAGTCACGTCTTGATAGAGTGTCTGGAACTATGTTTAAATTTCCTTTTCGGTACTCAATATCAAAGACATAACCCTGCAATTTCAAGCTCCAACGAGCCAATCGACCAGAAAGGTCTTTTTGTTGCATTAACCATTTTAATGAAGCATGGTCAGTTATGATCTTAAAGGCCTGACCCTCGACATACGCTCTAAATTTCTTTACTCCCAGTACGGCGGCTAGACACTCTTTCTCACTAGTTGAGTAATTGCGTTGCGCAGAATTTAGTTTCTTGGACATGTACTCTATGGGATGTTCCATACCGTCCATGTCACACTGAAGTAATACACAGCCTATACCGTCATTACAAGCGTCGCACTGGAGAGTAAAAGGTTTAGTATAGTCGGGGTTTATGAGGACTGGTGCTGATATGAGAGCATTTTTGAGATTTATAAATGCTATTTCAGCTTCTGGTGTCCATACGAATTTATTAGAATTTTTCTTCAACAAATCTGATATTGGAGAGGACATAGCAGAGAAATCAGATATAAAACGGCGATAATAATCCGCCATCCCCAGGAATCGTCGAATCTGTTTGGATGTACGCGGTGTAGGAAATTCAGAAATAGCTTGAGTTTTATCAGGATCGATTTTCAACGTACCACCTCCCACAACATATCCCAAATATTTTACCTCCGGCAAGAGAAACTTACTTTTTTCTACGTTTATCGTCAAGTTCGCACGTCTAAGACACTGGGAGATATCTTCTAACAGTTTCAGATGGGCCTCAAAGGTATCTGTAACTATTAGAAGATCATCCAAGTATACGAAGACGCACGACTTGAGATGTGGAGGAATTACTTGGTCCATCAGTTTAGTCATCGTTTGCGGCGCATTGCACAGTCCGAAAGGCATTCTTACGAACTGATACAATGGCCGCCCTGGGACCGTAAAAGCAGTTTTCTCTCGGGAGTGTTTTTCCAGAGGTATCTACCAAAAAGCGTCTTTCAGATCCAAACTGGAAATGAAATTACTCTGTGGCAGACGACTCAAGATTCCATCTATCTGTGGAAGGGGGTAGGCGTCCTTTTTAGTAACTGTATTGACCTTTCTACTATCCAAACAAAGACGATTCTTCCCAGGTTTGCGAATTAAAACCACAGGACTTGACCATGGACTGTTTGAAACCTCTATAATACCCAGAGATAACATTCTATCCAGTTCTTCTCCCATCAGTTTCTCAATGGCGGGCGATATTGGGTAATGACGTTGCTTGATGGGAGCTGCAGTCCCCACATCAATAACATGTTCTATCAAATGTGTTCGACCCAGACCCATTTTTGACAATGATGGTAGAAGCTGAATAGTGTTTTGTAGACGTGCTTGATTGTCCATAGACAATTCTGAAATTACTGACTCCGTAGTTGAAAAGGTAGGTAATTCAAATCTCGGGTTAAACAAGCCAAAAGCATTAAAGAAATCTATACCTAGATATAGATTTTGAGTTAAAGACGGGATAACAAAGACGTCCAGGGTTCTGACTTGGTTCATAAATGAGATATTTGTTTTTACAAACCCCAAGATCTTCTGTCTTTGGCCATCGGCAGTACGAACTACTGCAGATGAGTAAGTCAGAAGGTCTGGAGTTTGCACGATCTCTTTAGCAAAATCACCACCAATTACAGTCAAAGACGCTCCACTATCCAACAGTCCAGTATGTTGTTTACCCAAGATTGACACTGTGGCATAAGATCTCACATCGTTGGCCAATTTCACAATAGAGGAAATGGTTTTGGATTTGAACATACGTCGTTGTTGCCAATAAATGCGAGAACGGAGTGCAGAACGTGTTGTAGGTTTCAAGTAGGATAATGAATCGACAAATATGTTTGAGCGTATTTTCAAGTATTCTTTCAATCTTTGTTGGAATGTTTTGAGTTGAGTACATAATGGTGGTGGTTCCGCATGAGCGAGTGTACGTTTCCATAAGTTCACATTAGTATCATGAGTGGGTACCATTGAACCAGAAGTAGCATTCAACGGGTGTTCTACAAAAGTGGATGTTGAAGCTCGGTTCAACGGTGTATCATGTACTAGTAGGTTAGTGGGATTGGTAGATGAAATATCCGAAGGATCAGGAGACAAATTAAGTTTGGTCTTAGATGAATCTAAGACAGGTCCTGGGAGCGAGAAAAGGTGTTGGGATTCTGGCCCCCCCTTCGGTTTCCCCGACAATTTTCACAGTTCGGACATAATACATCGTCCTTTCCACATCCCCAACAAAACAATCGCTGTGATTCACGACAATCGTGCCACCGATGACCTGGTCGTTTACAGTTCCAACAAATCGTTGAACTGGTTATTCGTTTCGTATTAGGGGCAGGCTGTATTGCCGCGAGTTCGTTGGATGCAATCGGTAGCGATTCAGTTGGCATTTCGCTAATTTGAATTTGTGAGAATTCACTAACCAAGTCTACTTCTGACACCGGTCTAGATGGTCTACTGTTTTAATCTCGCGGTCTGGTTATTGATTCGGCCCATAATTTTTCACGATCACGGCAGAGCTGGCCCAGATGTTCCAGTCCATAAATGGTGACATATAGCAGCTCCCTTCTAATTTCCAATCGTAAGTTGTTGCGAATCAGGGATAATAACTCTGCGTCCGACATCGGTACCCATAGTTTATCGGCCAGTCGATAAATTGATTGTAAGAATTCGTCAATCAATTCAGTGGGCCGTTGTTTCCTGGCCCTCATCCGCTCCTTCACCTCTTCGTCCGTCTGCCGGTCCTGAAATTCTATTCGCAGAGCATGACACAAGTCAGTCCAAATAAGCTGTCGGTTCTGGCGAAAATATCTCCAGAACCAATCAGCGGCTCGATCTGTGAACAACAGGTACAGACAGCGGGTGATAATAGTAAAATCGCTATTTAAACACATCTCTGTCAGCCGCTCTATTCTGAAGATGAACGCTTCAACATCTAGACCATCGGGTCTACCTGAGAACGTTACATTCCAATTTCTAATGGTTGTAGAGTGCTGTTCGAGATGTGTTCGTGTTCTAGCTGGAGCAAGGGCAGGAGGAGGCTCAGAAAACACTGGTAGTACTGGTACATTATTTCGCACAAACGCATTCACTGGTGGATAATTTCCGGAATGAACCGATTGATGGCGCGGTGTGGTGGATGATACTGCATTATGTACTAGGGGTAACACCACTTCAGGTGCTGGAGCACGTGATTGCATCATTGAGTGATTAATTCGTGAAATTTCCTGATCGATGTGAGCATTCACCGCTTCCTGAAAACCTTGATCTTCCGCGGCAGCGGCACCATATATGGGAGATATTTGAGCTATATTCCCTCGCACTTCATCGGCGAGTCTAGATGGTGGGAGACGGACTGCCAAGGGAGTGGACGAGGGCTGATTTCCGGTACTGGAACGACGTTGCCAACCTGCGGTAATAGAGCGAGTCACAGGTCGCGGTGGGGGTGGCACTATTGTATAATTATTTTTATCCATCCCTCGAGGCAACTTCTGTAATTCTGCACGCTCACAAGCGGCTCGACAAATTGGGCAGGTACTATTCTGCAACAACCAGTCGTTGAGGCAGATGTCATGAAAGAGGTGGTTACACCGAGTGAGGAGTTTTACGTCGGCCGGCACTATTTCGTGTTGACAAACAGCACAAGAGCTGGACCTATCCAGAACGTCAATCTTATCAGCTACTGACATTATGAATACTCAAACCGCCGCACAGGACTAGACCAATAGAGGTAAGTATATGGAGAGTGAAGAGAAAATTGTAACCCTATCAATGCGAACGTTGAAGCCAAATAAACAATTTAATTTTTAACAAAAAAAAATTATTTTCTTACAATATTTTAGTACTTTAAATATTTTAGAGCAGAATTTAAAGAGTGGTATGGAAATTCAGTTATTCAAACCTTAAACAGCTGCGCGATATCTGACCAATTCGTCAGATGTATGGATTAAGAAACTTGTTAAACGGGCTAACGCCGAGCATAAATCAAGAGTAAAAATTACTACTTACGATGTTGAGGTGTGAACAATCAGTGAAAGAAAAGAACAAAAAAAATGTGATTTGAGAGTAAACCGGTATACTATGACTATGGCAGAAAATGGCAATTGTAAAAGTGTTCAAACCCAATTCCGGGCAGGTCTGACGGTTCCCGATACTCTCATATGAGTAAAAAAAAATCCAGTGCGGCAAGCCTACCGGTTTGACAAGCAAAATTGTACACAAAAGTTAATTCTAGAAAATGGTTGTATATGACTTAAAATTATCATGCATTAAAACTAAATAAGTAAATCCAATATGCAAATTATTCTAATAATTAATAAAACAAAATAATTATCTTGAGACTGGACCTTGATTTATGAATAGTTGTTCTCTGCAGATATAATAAATGATTCCTTAATAATTCCCTCTTTGGTTTTCTGAGTTTATTTCGTAGTTTTAATAATTAGGTTCCTTTGGTGTCAAAATTTATTCCCTAGTTTGGATACTGGGTCCCTTACTAGTTTTAATCCCTAGTTTTAACAGTTTATTTCGTAGCTTTAATTTTTGGTATTTGGCTTCCTAAAAAAAATGTATGTAAAAAAATTTTTTAGTATCTTAAATTATCAGCTATTTTGGATTAGTGGTTATTATAATCAAATATTGTTATATTGATTTATTTATTTTTTTCTATTTATATAATTATTTTTATATTTATATCTTTATTCGTATATTTATTTATTTATTATTAAATTTATTCTTTTCAAAAATCTTCTTCTTTGTGGACAGAGGACGGACGGACCAATCATGGGGTTGTTCATCACACCTGGGGTTGGAGATGGTGATCGCCGTTCTTTCTTAATTTATGTTGGTTTTAAGGTTTTTAGTTTGTTTGGGACCAAAGAAAAGTTTAAAATACACTACGTTAAAGGATGGGAAATCAGGAAGGAAAAGGAAAGAAGAGGGGATGTAAAAGGATGGGAAAAGGTAGGGTGGGAAAGGAATAAGGTGGGGTATGTGCTGATGGGATCTCACCCAGCTGACAAGTGCTGACGGGATGGCCAGAAGATAAATCCTCCGGACCACCATTCGATCGACAGCACCCGCCAACTGCGATCCACACCACCAACACATACGGGCGAGGTGCTATGACCTGAGTGGATCCAGTCAACCACGGCATAAAAGCTGAGCGGACATCTTCCCTCAGTAGCTGATCGGGCTACTTTGGAAAATGTCCCTCAGTATTATCCATGGGGACCCGAACCACTCAGGCCATAGGAAACCAATATTGTCGGGAGGGGACTCTAACGATTAGACAATATCAGTTCGGACTGGACTCTGAAGACACCACGAACCCGAAGCCTGATCAGGTGACCAGACTCGGACGAGAATTGGCGTATACACCAATACACGTCAGTCTAGGTCTGGCACCTGAATCACCTTCGGCCCTCGTGACATCGCCAGAAACCCAGCCCGTAACTAGGGTCCGTGGGGTTGTAATGCCCATTGGGAATACTTCCTAAGAAATATTCCCACCCTTGCGTTAACAAAAAAAACAAAAAGGAGATACATTGCTGGAGGCGTAGGGACGCAACTCCCCATCAAAGAAAAGTCTGAGGGATCTCAGACTTCCTTTGCTCCTGCGCGTATGAAGCAGGGAATTGCTTCCGCGCCGCCAGAGTCTTTACTATCGTTTTAGTGGACAGTGAAAATTACGTAGAAGAAAAATATTCAAAAAAAAAAATTTTTCAAAATTTTTGAAAATATGGAGGGACTCCTCCAGAGTCCTACATCACTGTAGAAACCCTTAGAGGAGCCCCACGTTGGGCGCCAATTCGTAATGAAGAGCTTTCTCCATGGCGAACCAAGGAGAACGGCATAGCAGGAAGCGTACCTAGCGAGATTTATTTTCTTGCCCCAAGCTAGCTTCAGCCCATGGGAACGATTAAGAAACCCTGCTACTTCAGCACAAATACAGAAATGTACGCTATTAACTGGAGACTCTGGCGACCCCATTGGCGAAAGACCCACGATCTGCACGTCCAACCCCCACAATCACTCTCAGACGCCCACACACTCACGCGTCACACATTCACCCACACATTCGACGACTAACACGCCCCCATTCAATCTCTGACACGCCCTTTTACACCCATTCACACCCCTTTATCATTAGGATAAAAGTGATAAATTAAATTTACTCACCCCATGGTTAAATCTTCAGCCCTCAAAGCCCTTCGGCCTCAGCCCTCCATCAGTGATCCATCCTCCCACAGGTAAAGTATCCAGAAACTTGTTATCACTGTTGAGTTGAGGTAGGTTATCAATGTTGATTTGATATCAGCCAAACATAGGATATCACTGTTGTATTGAAATAGGTATTAATGTTGATTTGATATCAGCCAAAAATAGGATATCACTGTTGTATTGAAATAGGTATTAATGTTGATTTGATATCAGCCAAAAATAGGATATCACTGTTGTATTGAAATAAGTTTTAATGTTGATTTGATATCAGCCAAAAATAGGATATCACTGTTTTATTGAAATAGGTATTAATGTTGATTTGATATCAGCCAAAAATAGGATATCACTGTTGTATTGAAACAGGTATTAATGTTGATTTGATATCAGCCAAAAATAGGATATCACTGTTGTATTGACATAGGTATTAATGTTAATGTGATATCAGCCAAAAATAGGATATCACTGTTGTATTGAAATAGGTATTAATGTTGATTTGATATCAGCCAAAAATAGGATATCACTGTTGTATTGAAATAGGTATTAATGTTGATTTGATATCAGCCAAAAATAGGATATCACTGTTGTATGGAAATAGGTATTAGTGTTGATTTGTTATCAGCCAAAAATAGGATATCACTGTTGTATTGAAATAGGTATTAATGCACCGGAGTACAGTATAACTTTTTACATCGATGCTGAGGTGCAATATGTGGTAACAGCCAAAACTTGACGAAAATGATGTATCTCAACGATGACAGTACACGACAACAATAGTGAACTTTGATGCAAATGTAGATTGTAAACATATAGGATATATGTTAGCACCCGCAAAAATTTGATAGGCGCATTCAGTAGAAATATACCCAATTAAACAGTGGTAACAGCAAAACTTGGTCGAATTAATTGCACGTTGAAACGAGATTTTGCGAACTCAAGCTGGACGGTTGTATTCTCTACACAGCCCCACAGTTTTGGTAAAATTTTAATAAATCTTATTATCTTTTATTCACTTGATTTTATTTAATTCTTTAATGGTTTCTTTTATTAAGGTTAATTGAACAGGTGAAACTACAGACGGAAATATCATTAAATAAATCAATAGTTGAGTAACTAATACTTGAATAGTTTACGTTTAATCAAAATTGTTCTAGTTCTGCTATTGTTTTGACACCTACTCAGATTTAGGTCAACTACTTAGCATAGGTTTACATTGATTCACGACACTACCAGCAGATTTTAATTACACAGGCAAATTAAACAGTTAATTATATTACAACTTAAATTGTTTACTTTAACTAAAGTATTAAAATTTCCTTTTATTGTATCATAGCACTACGGTTCAAATAAATTACTAACTACGTTACATACGAATAATTTAATTTACAAAACTACATTCAGGTTTTTTTTTTTTTATTACACGAAAATAAA
Organism: Diogma glabrata; assembly: GCA_963693315.1. NCBI lineage: Eukaryota > Metazoa > Arthropoda > Insecta > Diptera > Cylindrotomidae > Diogma > Diogma glabrata. The sequence continues at coordinate 20,456 of CAVNZG010001000.1, forward strand.
ATATGAAATGTCAATCATACTACGATCTAAATCGCTTATTTTTAATAAGATATGCCTAAAGTAATGGTATTAACAAATCTTGAACAAACAAAAATGTTCCTCGTTCTTATTACACGATTCCCTAAATATTGTTTATTCTAACTAATTATTTCTAGTACGTAGCCCAAGAACAAAAATGGCGGTCCAGCAATTCACCATCAACTTCCTTAAATTTTGTCAGCTGATGCATATATTTGTTTTTTTTTTAACATGCGGTAATACACGTACACGGGTAATCCGGAATTCCAAAAAAAAACTATTTTTAGTTAATGAATCACGAATAAAAATGGTGGTGCAGCAATTTGCCGTCAACTTCTTTAATTTGTCAGCTGATTCGTATATTTGTTTTTCTCATGCGGTAATACACGTACACGAGTAATCCGGTATTTCAAAAAAAAATATTTTTAGTTTATGAATCACGAATAAAAATGGTGGTGCAGCAATTTGCCGTCAACTTCTTTAATTTGTCAGCTGATTGACTTTTACATTAACTTTCAGAATTAAACTACAACATTTTTACGAAATAAATTATACACGATAAAAAAAACAACGAAACACGGTAACTGAAGTCTATGGCATGCTAATTACACAAAATATTATATAAGATGTAAGCTACTTATCTGGACGTTCTTAATTCTCTTCCCAGCTGTCCGTTTTTGTTCTGGTTTACAGGTTGTTAACATTGATTTTATTTCGATTTAATTAAATTTTTGCTAATTAACAACACAAACACGAAATACAGATATATGATTTTTTTTTTAAATACTATGATTTTCTTTTACTCGCGATTTATTTAAATTTTTCTAGCAAAACAGCACAAAACACTAAATTTATTTTTAATTCTTAATTTTCTTGTACGAGTATGTCATTACTAACATTTGGACTGAGTTCCGACTTTCACAACATAATTACTCAATTATATATAATTAATATTAATGTACGACAAAGGCACAAGATATTTCGATTCAAAAAGAATGGATGATGAATTCTTCCATCTTTTCAATTCTTTATTTTTAATATTCTTTTGGCTTTATATCACTCGCGTTAATGGAAATCCATTTTCCTGACACGTCAGCTCAGTCAAGAAAATAGTAGATGTCAACCAAAAGGAATCAATGAACTACTCGTTTCGAATGGAATGAAAATAGAACTAAGAGAGCGAACAATTTACAGTCGCGTATTATATAGCCAAATTTTTGTCTCGAAATAACTCGAATACAGTGTTTCAGATGTAAGATAATTAATTTACATCAGATTTTCAATTGTTGGGAACCTTTTTTTATTATAGTTATACAAAACCGTTTGTTATTTGATATTATTTCACAAAGATATGGTTGTGACACAAAATATTTCCGACACATCCATAACATTTATCATTGAATTTAAAATGAATTGAATGCAAGTACGATCGATGTTATGAGGTTTAGATATTATGAAAATACAATCTACTATATCAGTACAGTGAAGTTCAGTTCAATAACGGAAAAATTGTTTGAAGCCAAATATTACATTCATACAAAGATAAATCGAATGTTTAACAAAGCAAAATAGTAATTCTTTGTATGTTGACGATTGGAAAAGAAATACGCACAGCTGTTATGAGGTTTGAAAACTTCGTTGTTTCATTACGGTTGGTGTTTAGAAAATTCAAATTCAAATAGTATATTGAAAATACTCGAATGGAAACGTAGCGCGCGTCAATTTGAGGGTGTTGTAAGACTAAATTTTAATGCCTATATGGAGGATATTTAAAGAAAATTATCAATTAATTCAAATTAACCAATATTATAATATATTAATTAATAAATAAAATCCGTGTAAGTGGCTCAATTCTTTTTCACATATGTCTGTCCAGCTATCGAAAACTTAGTTAGATTTTAAGAAAAATAAGGAAACTATGGGTTAAGGGAACTATGCGAAATATGACTAATGATGATGAATGGATGAGAAACTATTATGAGCGGTACAGATAAAAAAAAATGAAATCCAATAAATCTGAGACTATAACACCCTGGGTTTACGCATTCTTCCAGGCTAACCATTACAGTTTCTTTAGAAAAGAGCTCAATAAACATTTACCTCAATCCATTCTTGTTCACTTCTATTATAGTCAACACACTAAATTAGACAACTTGATTCAAAAATTAAACAAAGTATTGTTAAGTAAATTCAACACCTTAGCATCAACATTTCCTTTACCAGATCTCTTTTACGATGCCTCACACATTATCAACACCACGGCTGTGGCCATTCCACAACCTGTCGAAACTATCCTCAGTTACGGACCCAAGTTCATTCCTCCTACAAAATCATCCTTTGACAACAAAGTGCAATTTTTTTCAACAATCAATGATTTTATTTCTCGACATGTACCTCCAAATCACAAAGATAATGTACAAAATATGCTTACGGAGAGAGCCCAACAACTGTTCACGAAAGAGACCAACCACAAGCTGTCCTATACTGATAACCTTATTGAAAAATTCTACAAGCAAACCGTTTCTTTCACAAAGCTCCACAAAGAATTAACCATCCTTCCGTCGGACAAAGGTAACCTCACGGTCATTTTATATACTTCTGACTATAAAAGTAAAATGTTGTCTCTGGTTTCCGATTGTTCCATTTATGTGAAACTTAACTCGGATCCAACTGCAACCCTAATAAGGAAAAATAACGGTTTTGTCAAAAAGTTACAATTGATCGACGATTTCAGTGACAGCATTAAGTTTAAAATGTATGCAGATACATCATATCCACCTCGCATATATGGGCTTCCCAAAGTCCATAAGGTCAATGTTCCCCTACGCCCAATTGTTTCGAACATTGGTGCCCCCTCGTACAATTTATCTAAATACATCAATCATATTTTGCTCAAGATCACTAACAACTCTCCTTTTAACACTCTCAATTCGTTTGAGTTCAAAAAATTTTTGTCAACGATCAGAGTTCCACAAAATCATTCATTGGTATCATTTGATGTCGTATCCCTCTTTACCAATGTTCCTATTGCCTCTGCACTAGCGTCTACTCAGTCACGGTGGCCCATGATTGAAGAAGTTACAAAATACCATACAATCTCTTCTTTGAAATAATTTCTTTCTGCATCAAGGACGCATCATATTTCAAAAACGAAGACAACATCTACAAACAAATACAGTGGTTAGCGATGGGTAATCCCTTATCACCAACTTTGTCGGACTTTGTCTTAGAGGATCTTTTGATTGAAGGTTTAAATAGTTTACCGTACCAGCCTGTTTTCCTTAAAAAGTATGTTGATGACATAATTTGTTGCATTCCCACGAACCTGATTAACGATACCCTTTCTCACTTAAACTCTCTGTCCCAGTATATCAAATTCACGTTTGAGGTTAAAGTGTAACACTGTATAAATTTTCTGGATATGAAAATCGAGAGATTACCTTCAAGCCTTCTTCGCACCGATTGGTACTACAAATCAATGGCATCCAACCGGATTTTGAATTTTTATTCTCAGCATTCAATTGACACCAAAGTAAACATAGCTTACTCTTGTTTTCATAGAGCTCTGTCTATCAGTGATACTGTGTTCCATAAGAAGAACATTGACCTTGGAACGAAATTCCTTGTTAGCAATAACTATCCATTAAATTTAATTAACAAACTGGTAACCCGGTTTTACCATAAAAACCATAACAATCATCCTCCTGGAGATACTATAGCATCTCCTACTACCGACAAACAGTATTTTTCATTCCCACACATCCATTTTGTTTATGAATTTTTAAAAACATTTTTCAGCCTCAAGTTCCCAGATTTCCAATATGTCAACAACTACTCGGGCTCCCTAGGCAACACCATTTTCACGAAAACCAAAGATCGATTGGCCCTCTTAGACAAAAGTGGTTTAGTTTACAAGATCGACTGTTTGCATCCGGGTTGTTCAGCAGTATACGTTGGACAAACGGGAAAAAAACTTGCCACCCGCATGTATCAACATGAGCTATCAGTCAGAAACCAACAGAAAGATAAAACCAAAGGGATTCCTTCTACCATCAGAACTGCAGTGCTTAAGCATATATCTGAGAACCCTGGTCATAATTTCAATTTTAATGAACCTACCATTCTTTCCAACCAATCCAATTACCATAAAAGATTATTTAACGAAAACTGCTATATTTTGTCTAACCGTCCGAATGCCATCTACCTAACCTCTGACCCAACTGATTCAGTCTTGAGTTTCGGCACTGTGAGCCTATTAAAAACCATGTTCCCGGTCCCAAGTTACAATAATCATTCTAATGCAATTCCAATTTCTCAAGTGTCCTTTCCTTAATTCCGAATTCCCAATTGTCTTTTCCTTATCTAAACCCGTTTGTTTTTTAAAAATTTTTTAAATTTTAAGTAACTTGAACTCCAATTCACATTCATTTTCATTTCTCATTTTCCAAAATTTTGTTTCATATACGGATTTGTTAACCATCCTTTATCGACGTAATAAATGCCCCCAACATGAAGTTGGTCAGGATTCGGGTTGACATCTGGTGGACTACATAAATAATATATACAATAATTTTGTGCATAAATTTTACATTGTACAATGGTATTGTCATTATATATACTCGTTTGTTTCGGCGGTAAAAATTTCTATTGTTTTGTGTGTCTGTGTGGGTGATCGAATACATGATATTGTTACCAAACAGGTTTATATATATAATAATGTTATAAATCTATAAATCTTCATCGTCACCTACATAGTCAGTGTTTTCAATCATACCAGCAATTTTGGTTGGTTCAATGTATTATCAGTGCCATTAATTTTATTGCATCAATTAGTTTTATTTTTATTTTTAAAACCAAGTAGTGAACCATTTTCTTCCTTTTTTAAACATTATATGTGCTGTTTTTGAGGTTTTAAAGTTTTCATCAGATTGAATTAAGGGTAACATCAATTTAACTAATTAATCAAATACATATGGCTAAAAATTGTCTTATTTAATTTTACTCCAAATGACATAAACCTCCATCGTTTTGTTCGTACAGATAGTGTTGTTCGTACAATCAATGGTTTCCACATTTTTTACCAGTAATGTTGGTTATGCTTATGTATATTGTCAATGTCCAATAATAACAATTTTATTAGTTTTGTAAAAAACTTTTAAAGACAACTAAAAACTATTTCAAATCCTGTCAATTATTGTATATGCTGTGTTGTAAAAGTTTTTTAAAGTTTGTAAAAGTTTTTTAAAGTTTTTAAAGCTTTTTAAAAGTTTTTTAAAATAGTTCTGTTCTAAGCTATTGACTTAAGGGTAACATAGGTGAACTAATTAATTATATACATGTAAAACATTTATATTTTATATTTTATATTTTAGTCTTGATAAAGGCAACAAAAAACTGCCGAAACGTCGACCAATACAATCAAATAAATTGGATTTTTTTTTTAAAATTATACAACATTTTTAATGAATCCTAAGCTATCTAAACCTAACATCAACAAATTCTGCTATGGTTTTGTGCACTCTTTGGTAATGATTTAAAATCAATTCAACATCGGAAGGCGCCTTCGAAGAATAAATTCTAAACCACATCACAAAAATAAATGGCGAATACATATATTCATAATCAACAACTATTGTGTTACGTACACTCCATCTCATTCTACATTTTCTGGAAACTTTTTTTGGATATTACAACTCATCTATTCTTACTCACACCATCTGGACAGTATCGATATAATCAAAACCGATCGATATAATCATTCAGTTTTGTACAATATTACTTTAGAAGTCATGCATCACAATCTATATCCACAGGATACAAACATTATCAATGGAAGAGACTCTAGAAGAGTCCGAAATTCTAACATTAGCAATAATTCCAACATTATTAATAATTCTAACATTAGTAATAGTAATAATTCCAACTCTAACATTGGCATTGCTTATAACGATGTGGAAATCATTGACGCTCACATAGGCTTCGACACACCAATGGTTGTTCCGTGGAACACTAGACATCATCTACCCGCAAACACACGCATCACTTTTCTGCGTTTCATCCTGATCAACTTCGGTGAGTACCCACACAATACTATGAAACTTTTTATCCATGCTATTGAGAAATTGGCAAACCTAACAAGTCGTCGTATTTTCTTACTTAAGTGCAAACATAACCATATTATCCCCTCTTTTCTTGGGAATAAAACACGAAGTTTGAAATCAACTCTCTTTCCTATCCCAAACAAAACCACTGAAAAATTTTTTGTGCGATTAAATAGACAATTATTGTCCCTTGTCATATCACAGACAATGGTTCAATTGGAACAGTTACAGAATGATCTCAGTTTCTTTAGAAAAGAGCTCAATAAACATTTACCTCAATCCATTCTTGTTCACTTCTATTATAGTCAACACACTAAATTAGACAACTTGATTCAAAAATTAAACAAAGTATTGTTAAGTAAATTCAACACCTTAGCATCAACATTTCCTTTACCAGATCTCCATTACGATGCCTCACACATTATCAACACCACGGCTGTGGCCATTCCACAACCTGTCGAAACTATCCTCAGTTACGGACCCAAGTTCATTCCTCCTACAAAATCATCCTTTGACAACAAAGTGCAATTTCTTTCAACAATCAATGATTTTATTTCTCGACATGTACCTCCAAATCACAAAGATAATGTACAAAATATGCTTACGGAGAGAGCCCAACAACTGTTCACGAAAGAGACCAACCACAAGCTGTCCTATACTGATAACCTTATTGAAAAATTCTACAAGCAAACCGTTTCTTTCACAAAGCTCCACAAAGAATTAACCATCCTTCCGTCGGACAAAGGTAACCTCACGGTCATTTTATATACTTCTGACTATAAAAGTAAAATGTTGTCTCTGGTTTCCGATTGTTCCACTTATGTGAAACTTAACTCGGATCCAACTGCAACCCTAATAAGGAAAAATAACGGTTTTGTCAAAAAGTTACAATTGATCGACGATTTCAGTGACAGCATTAAGTTTAAAATGTATGCAGATACATCATATCCACCTCGCATATATGGGCTTCCCAAAGTCCATAAGGTCAATGTTCCCCTACGCCCAATTGTTTCGAACATTGGTGCCCCCTCGTACAATTTATCTAAATACATCAATCATATTTTGCTCAAGATCACTAACAACTCTCCTTTTAACACTCTCAATTCGTTTGAGTTCAAAAAATTTTTGTCAACGATCAGAGTTCCACAAAATCATTCATTGGTATCATTTGATGTCGTATCCCTCTTTACCAATGTTCCTATTGCCTCTGCACTAGCGTCTACTCAGTCACGGTGGCCCATGATTGAAGAAGTTACAAAAATACCATACACTCTCTTCTTTGAAATAATTTCTTTCTGCATCAAGGACGCATCATATTTCAAATACGAAGACAACATCTACAAACAAAAACAGGGGTTAGCGATGGGTAATCCCTTATCACCAACTTTGTCGGACTTTGTCTTAGAGGATCTTTTGATTGAAGGTTTAAATAGTTTACCGTACCAGCCTGTTTTCCTTAAAAAGTATGTTGATGACATAATTTGTTGCATTCCCACGAACCTGATTAACGATACCCTTTCTCACTTAAACTCTCTGTCCCAGTATATCAAATTCACGTTTTTGGTTGAAGTGTAACACTGTATAAATTTTCTGGATATGAAAATCGAGAGATTACCTTCAGGCCTTCTTCGCACCGATTGGTACTACAAATCAATGGCATCCAACCGGATTTTGAATTTTTATTCTCAGCATTCAATTGACACCAAAGTAAACATAGCTTACTCTTGTTTTCATAGAGCTCTGTCTATCAGTGATACTGTGTTCCATAAGAAGAACATTGACCTTGTAACGAAATTCCTTGTTAACAATAAGTATCCATTAAATTTAATTAACAAACTGGTAACCCGGTTTTACCATAAAAACCATAACAATCATCCTCCTGGAGATACTATAGCATCTCCTACTACCGACAAACAGTATTTTTCATTCCCACACATCCATTTTGTTCATGAATTTTTCAAAACATTTTTCAGCCTCAAGTTCCCAGATTTCCAATATGTCAACAACTACTCGGGCTCCCTAGGCAACACCATTTTCACGAAAACCAAAGATCGATTGGCCCTCTTAGACAAAAGTGGTTTAGTTTACAAGATCGACTGTTTGCATCCGGGTTGTTCAGCAGTATACGTTGGACAAACGGGAAAAAAACTTGCCACCCGCATGTATCAACATGAGCTATCAGTCAGAAACCAACAGAAAGATAAAACCAAAGGGATTCCTTCTACCACCAGAACTGCAGTGCTTAAGCATATATCTGAGAAGCCTGGTCATAATTTCAATTTTAATGAACCTACCATTCTTTCCAACCAATCCAATTACCATAAAAGATTATTTAACGAAAACTGCTACATTTTGTCTAACCGTCCGAATGCCATCAACCTAACCTCTGACCCAATGATTCAGTCTTGAGTTTCGGCACTGTGAGCCTATTAAAAACCATGTTCCCGGTCCCAAGTTACAATAATCATTCTAATCCAATTCCAATTTCTCAAGTGTCCTTTCCTTAATTCCGAATTCCCAATTGTCTTTTCCTTATCTAAACCCGTTTGTTTTTTAAAAATTTTTTAAATTTTAAGTAACTTGAACTCCAATTCACATTCATTTTCATTTCTCATTTTCCAAAATTTTGTTTCATATACGGATTTGTTAACCATCCTTTATCGACGTAATAAATGCCCCCAACATGAAGTTGGTCAGGATTCGGGTTGAGATCTGGTGGACTACATAAATAATATATACAATAATTTTGTGCATAAATTTTACATTGTACAATGGTATTGTCATTATATATACTCGTTTGTTTCGGCGGTAAAAATTTCTATTGTTTTGTGTGTCTGTGTGGGTGATCGAATACATGATATTGTTACCAAACAGGTTTATATATATAATAATTTTATAAATCTATAAATCTTCATCGTCACCTACATAGTCAGTGTTTTCAATAGTGTTTTCAATCATACCAGCAATTTTGGTTGGTTCAATGTATTATCAGTGCCATTAATTTTATTGCATCAATTAGTTTTATATTTTTATTTTTCAAACCAAGTAGTGAACCATTGTCTTCCTTTTTTAAACATTATATGTGTTTTTTGAGGTTTTAAAGTTTTCATCAGATTGAATCAAGGGTAACATCAATTTAACTAATTAATCAAATACATATGGCTAAAAATTTTCTTATTTAATTTTAGTCCAAATGACACAAACCTCCATCGTTTTGTTCGTACAGATAGTGTTGTTCGTACAATCAATGATTTCCACATTTTTTACCAGTAATGTTGGTTATGCTTATGTATATTGTCAATGTCCAATAATAACAATTTTATTAGTTTTGTAAAAAACTTTTAAAGACAACTAAAAACTATTTCAAATCCTGTCAATTATTGTATATGCTGTGTTGTAAAAGTTTTTTAAAGTTTGTAAAAGTTTTTTAAAAGTTTTTAAAGATTTTTAAAAGTTTTTAAAATAGTTCTGTTCTAAGCTATTGACTTAAGGGTAACATAGGTGAACTAATTAATTATATACATGTAAAACATTTATATTTTATATTTTATATTTTTTTATATTTTAGTCTTGATAAAGGCAACAAAAAACTGCCGAAACGTCGACCAATACAATCAAATAAATTGGATTTTTTTTTTTTTTTTTTTTAAAATTATACAACATTTTAATGAATCCTAAGCTATCTAAACCTAACATCAACATATTCTGCTTTGGTTTTGTGCACTCTTTGGTAATGATTTAAAATCAATTCAACATCGGAAGGCGCCTTCGAAAAATAAATTCTAAACCACATCACAAAAATAAAGGGCGAATACATATATTAATAATCAACATATATATATAATATATATATATATATATATATATATATATATATATATATATATATATATATATATATATATATATATATATATATATATATATATATATATATATATATATATATATATATATATATATATATATATATATATATATATATATATATATATATAGGTCTATTTCATATAAAATTCAAGTAAAACGGGAAATTTTCACATGAGTGGTTTGGAATCTCAAATTTATCATATGTATTCTGTTTGTCATCGAAAAAAAAAATATACATATTTTTTTTTTTCCCTTGAAAAACAGCATAAGTGTAAAAAAAATCAAATTTTGTCAAAAAAAACATCTTTCGACTGGCCCCAAATAACTTGGGAATGGATAGCCTTAATTCCAAATTTTTTTTTTTAAACAAAAGCTAAAAGAAAAAAAATAATTCGTTTTTAATGATTTGTATCTCACTCAAGTTATAGAAATTAGTTATAGAAAAGTCGATTTTTTTTTAATGGAAAATTTAATTTTGTCCACTTTTGCGGATGGTATTTCTATAACTAATATTTAAGTGAGATACAAATCATTAAAAATGAATTATTTTTTTCTTTTAGCTTTTGTTTAAAAAAAAAGATTTAGAATTAAAACTATTCATTCCCAAGTTATTTGGGGCCAGTCGAAAGGTATTTTTTTTTGACAAAATTTGATTTATTTTACACTTATGCTGTTTTTCAAGGAAAAAAAAATTACGTATATTTTTTTTTTCGATGACAAACAGAATACATATGATAAATTTGAGATTTCAAACCACTCATGTGATCCAACTTGAATTTAATATGAATTAGACCGTCTAATTCATATTAAATTCAAGTAAAACGGGAAATTTTTACATGAGCGCTTTGGAATCTCAAATTTATCATATGTATTCTGTTTGTCGAAAAGAAATCGAAAAGAAAAATATACGTATTTTTTTTCCTTGAAAAACAGCATAAGTGTAAAAAAAATCAAATTTTGTCAAAAAAAACATCTTTCGACTGGCCCCAAATAACTTGGGAATGGATCGCCCTAATTCTTAATCTTTTTTTTTAAACGAAAGCTAAAAGAAAAAAAATAATTCATTTTTAATGATGTGTATCTCACTCAAATGTTTGTTATAGAAATATCATCCGCAAAAGTGGACAAAATTAAAGTTTCGACTAAAAATAAATCGATTTTTCTATAACTAATTTCTATAACTAATATTTGAGTGAGATACAAATCATTGAAAACGAATTATTTTTTTTCTTTTAACTTTTGTTTAAAAAAAAAATTTAGAATTAAAGCTATCCATTCCCAAGTTATTTGGGGCCAGTCGAAAGATGTTTTTTTTGACAAAATTTGATTTTTTTTACACTTATGCTGTTTTT